>JAGTTD010000002.1:12862816-13026839 GCA_018398585.1 Simmondsia chinensis
TTTTTCATGAGCTTTCAAGTGAAACCCTTAAAGGTTGGGCCTTGCATCATGTTGAGCTGGAGCTGAACCTGTGGCCAGTAATTAGGCAAACATCTTAACCCTGCTAAATTGAACTCATCTGCTAAATCAAAAAATCGTACTAAACTATAGTGAGTAAACCCGTAATGCGGGCGTCATAATCTATGCATTAGCAGTTTTTAGAAGTTGCTTGGCATGTGTTCCTCGAATTGATTATTGTAGTATTGACTAATGTCTCTTCGTGGGTTTGTTTTCATGGAATTATCTTTACAAATATGCAGGTTTTGGTTGGAACGTATTCCACTAACTTACTTGAAAATGATAACATGTTTAGTTTGGAAAGTATTATCCTGTATACTATAAGATATGACAGATCTCTAGATGCTGGACATAATAGGAGAAAATCAGTAAATATTAAAGACAGCTATAGCACCTTTGGGGTCTTTGGTTAGGTAATTTCTTCTCGTTAAGGGGGAAAAGAATTAGTACCTGGTAGGATATGAAAACTGAATTAGTTATGAAGATGGGTGAGTAAAGAACAACTAGTATTTGCATGTTAAAGGTATTCAAAATTGAATGAATTAAGAAGACTAACTGTACCAGGGTAATGTTCTATCTTTCTACAAGTGGATTGGAAAGAACTGGGATGGTCAAGTTTTACTCTGGAATGTAGAAAAGGGAGAAGTTGAAGGGGACTAAATGCTATGGAGCTACTTCTGCTGTAAGATTTTATGCGCTTTTTCTGATAACCACCTGCTTTGTATGGCCACTTGCACTTAGCATCCACTTCTCTTTTTTCCTCAATCACCTAAAAGGGCACCTCTTCAACATTTCTGCCGAGTTATTAACTCTGATTATCCCTTGTGTTTATGAGTGTGCTGAAACTAATCTTCTGAGGTTTCTTTTTGTCAAAATATTTGTTCAGTAACTATTTTAGTATTAAGTTGGCCCTCAGACCAGTTACCTATTCTGAGCAACATGTGTCATGGCAGTCTTAGCCCCATAGGATGATACGTGGAACTAGAAAAATGTGAAAAATAAAAGTGATTTGCATCATGTTGTCTTCTCTCTCTCTTCTCCATTCCTTTGTTACTGTCCCATCCCTTCTTGACCACTAGATAGCCCTCTTTTCTTTCTTCCAATTAGTAGTTATCTGACGTGAGGTGGTTGTGAGGAAACTGATATGTGTCATACTCCCCGATAGTTAACTTGTGCCTAAGTTTGCTTTCAACCACCAGTTGTTTTTGTTCCAATAGGCAACTTCGTTTCAGCCCAAAAAGCTTCCCAAAAGATTTGGCAGTTCAATGAGTGACATACATAAATTAAATGTAGGGAAGGGAGAAAGCAAAAATAGTGGGAGAAGGGAAAAGGAAATTTGGAATGGAGGGAGATGGGAGAAAGAATGGAGAAAGAGCAATGGGCCTTCCTAGAACCCTTGAGATTATTTTCTCATCTGTGTTCTTGTGCATTTAATGCATGTTGTGTGTCATGGGATTAAAAGCTCTGTGTTGGAGTTTGTTTAGGAGAGCTTCCTGATTCTTGGACTAAATCCTAAAACAATATTCGGGCCACTATTTTGAATAAAAAGAAACATAAGGACTATTTTGAACAAACTATAAACATAAGGGACCACTAGAGTTGATAACTTGCATTTTGCCACCTCTGCGCCTTGCCATTAGCGGAAATCAATTAAAGGGAATTGTTTCATTGCACACCCTCATGTGACGTCATATTTTGGCCATCTATCATTTTTCGTGACTCCCATTTTAGTGTTTATTTCTTCAATGCCCAATATTAAGTGGCTTCATCATTTTGTAAAATGTGAATTCAAACATAATAATTAAAATTGGAAGGTAATGGACTATCTAATTCTTGGAAACTGGTGTTGAAGTTGGCACTTTGTTAAGTGGAGCATCTTTTAGGTGGTTAAGTGTACACAGGGGGAAAATATATATATATCTATATATATATGTGTATGTATGTATGTAGATTGCTAAGTGCAACTAGATGTACAAGTTAAGTAGTTATCTGCAAAAAAAAACCCAGAAAGTAAAGCCTAGGCTGCAATTGCTATAAATATATGCATCACTACTAGCTAAAAGAAACTTCATAGAAGAGAAAATGAATAGCATAAACGTTCTTGGAAGATGTAACCGAGTCTAGAGGAGATATTGATGAACAAATCAAACTTTTGTCTGGAGAAGATAAGGAGATCCCATCAGTATGTAAATTTGATTTTTGGGGGGGGGGGGGGGGGGGGGGGGGTGGTTGAGGATTTCAACGATGACTGTTCTTTTCCTTTTTTTTATTTTTTTTATCTGTGAATGTTCTGCTGTTAGTTCGTAATTTGTTGATCTACTTCGATGTCACTAGCCCTGTTTTTGCTTGCTGCAAGGAACAAATGTTGTTTCAGGTTGCTAATCCCATATCTTTACTATGATCATGTGGTGTCTTTGATTCAATCTCGCATATTTGTTTGTTTCTGGTCTTTATAATTAGGGGGATTCAACGGATTTGGGGTTGTGGAGGAGTTGCAAGGGCAGCATGGTGTGTTAAGGGACTTTATAGATCAGCTCACTGTGATTGAAGCTTCGAGGGCAAGTCTTGTATCTCTTCTAAGGGAGGCTCTCCAGGAGCAGGAATTCAAGCTGGAACAAGTGCATAGTCAGCTTCAGGTGAGCCATTATATTATTTTTTATGTCAGAATGATGGTTAATGTCATGAAACCGAATCCTCAGAATGATGGTTAATGTCATGAAACCGAATCGTCTTTAATGATTGAGCTCAGGTGTTCTGGAAACATGGTGCTGTGGACGTACACAAGGGGTTGCGGAAAATGCTTTGAGTTTTTATAATATTTGCAAATAGAAAATTGATGTGAAGCAATATAACAATAGCAAAAGCCAACCCAGTGTCTCGAGGGCTCCTGCATATACAGGGTCGGGAGAGAGGAGGGGGGGGGGGGGGGGGGGGGGATGGGGATGCATGCAGCCTTATCCCTTCAAAGTGTTACCCTTAACGGGAGGCTATTTTCGAGGGATGTGAAGCAATATGGACATTCATTCCGTCTTTATAAATATATTTTAGTTGATTAACTCTACGATGTTATTATGTACGTGTTTTCATAAGTAGTTTCACATAATTCTGATTGCACAACAAATTTTTCTTTTTTTACAAAGGGAAAAGCATTAGGAAGGTCTCCTAAGTCGAGGCCTCATAAAGTATCCAATCTAAGAATATTGAGCAAGGATTCTAAATCAACTGAACTGCGTAATTCACTAGATGACTTTTCTTCGCAACCCAATCAGCTGCAATAGTTGCTTCCCAATGACAGTGGCTAAAGCATACAGCCTTCCTTTTCAATCTGTTCTTTGCAGATTTTGGGTTATGTTCTTGATCTGCCATGGGGAGTTGAGTACACCATTCACAACCTTCATGAAGGTCTCACTATCACCTTCCACTTTGATCTTTTGTTAGTCTAAAGTCTTAGTCGTGGCCAGGCCATCTCTTGCGGCCACTGCTTCTGCTACAATAAGAGACGCACTATCAAGACAACCCATACCAGCCAACTGCACAGCGATTCCCCCCCTTCCCCCGCCACCCCCCACCCCCCCCCCCCCCCCCCCACCCCTTTTTAGATGATGACTGCACAAGAATTGGCTCAGAAGTCCTTTCATTATGTTTATCTGTTACTTTTTCTTTTTGTATAATGTATCTGATCACTGGTAGTCGAAGGCTCTTTGGGTTTTATTTGAACTGTCTTTTGAATGCAAGTTTAGTCGGGAGCATTCAGGGGAATGTGCTGGCCAATATAAGGTGGGTGTTCTCTATATTTTGCACTAGTTGTAAGGGTGATTATGCAAATGACATAGTTTTGGTGGGAGAATCTCCAGAAGAGGTAAATGAGAAGCTGGAAGTAGATCTAAGACCGAGTACATGGAACTCAAGTTCGGTACCTCCACCACGCCAAGCATAGAATACGTCAAGATTTGATCTGAGACCATACCGGGAAAGGAGTGTTTTAGATATTTGGGTTCCATAGTACAACAGAACGGCAAAGTTGACGAGGATGTCAACAACTCGGATTAAAATAGGCTTGTATAAATGGAGGATGGCCTCCGGGTACTTTGCGATAGAAAGTTCCCGTTAAAGCTAAAGGGAAAATACTATAAGACAGTAGTGAGACCAGCTATGTCATATGGTGCGGAGTGTTGGCCAATGAAACAACATCATACATAGAAGATGAAGGTGGCGGAGATGAGGATGCTGCGGTGGATGTATGGACACACAATGAAGGATAGGATCTGAAACGAGATCATAAGAGGCAAATTGAGCGTGGCTTTGATCGAGGATAAATTTAAGGTAGCAACTTTTGAGGTGGTTTGGACATGTTGAGAGAAGATTGACCATTGCTCTAGTCAAGAGATGCGAATAGCCCCGTACTACGCTAGGGAGTAGAGGAAGAGGTAGGCCAAAGAAGAGATGGTTGGAGACGATCCAACACGACCTCATCCACCTAAACCTACGGGAGGAGAGAGCCTTAGATAGAGCTCAGTGGAAGGCTATCATAGGGGTAGCCGATGTAGCGGCTTATAATAGAGAAGCTTATTCTTGCTAACACTAGTTTTTTATATACGTATATGACTTTCTTCTTGGTGCACTTATTTGCTTATTTGCCTACTTGCCTATTATTTGCCTTGCCGTTGCCTTTCATTGAGTTTTGCTTTCGTAATGCTTGCTTTGTGCTATGTATTGCTTTTATGCTTTGATGCTCTCATGCTTTCATGTTGCCATGCTCCCATGCTTCTCAGGTTGAGGGTCCTTGGACAGAACCTCCCTTCAGGGTAGCACCCTGAAGGGGAAAGGCTGCGTACATTTACCCTCCCAGACCCTACCTATGTGGGAGCCCTTGAGGCACTGGGACTGTTGTTGTAAGTGTGACTATGCTACTAAGTTACGCTTCGGCGTATTTACGTAGACCTTTTCTAAATTTATTATCTTTTATTGTTTCAAAATAAAATGATTTTTTTTTTTTAAGATTAGAGTATAATTTCAGATTCAGTTGAATTGGAATTAGGATGGAATATAATAGGTTTAGTTTGTTAGATTTTGGACAAAATCTCATATATTTATTATCCAATTAACTTATCTTCAAATGTAATTTATTATTTCAGCTATAGAAGGATTTTTTGTATTATAAATAATGGTTTACTTACCTCTGTATAAATTTTTTTTGGTAAGTTTACCTCTGTATAAAGCAAGTCATAGTTGAGTTATTCATATTTATTGAGCGTACTATTTCCTGCCGGGTTGTGTTACATCATAAAGATTGCTCCACAATTTTGTAATCATTAACAGATTTTGAGTTAGCGACCATAAGATGGGCCGTCATGTAATGATAGTTCTGTTATAATTTTATAATGCATATAGATGTCTTTCATTTATTAGAATGTACTTATAAATTGATTTAAGGATCATTTACCAGGCACTGATGCACTGGATCTCATTAGAACTCTGAAGTTAAACGTGCTTGGGTAAGAGTAGTACCAGGATAGGTAACTTCCTGGGAAGTCATCGTGTTGTCAACCCTGTAAGGTTGGGGGTCCTTGGAAACAGCATCTCGGTACACCCTGAAGGGGTAAGGCTGCGTACATCCACCCTCCCAGACCCCGCTTAGGCGGGAGCCCTTGAGGCATTGGGTCTGTTGTTGTTGTGTTGTACTTATAAATTGATTTACATTTTAAAACCTATCAAAATTGGGCATTGAAATTAGTCCCTGAATTGCTATTCATTCAAACTTCTGTAAACGAGACTTAAGGAGCCATATTTATGTTACTTGTGCTGCTGAGTTGCTTTTCTTCATTTTATACTTCCAGTTTTCGAAGTTCCATAAAAAGTGACTTCAGTTCTGTTTCAATTCAGGCCGCTCAGTTGCGGTCAGAGCAGGCTGCTAATTTATGTCAACAGCTGCTGAAATCCGATGATTTGCAGTTGCTAGACGATCAAAAGGATGCTCAAACATCAGCGATGCCACCCGGTTTTGTTCCTACCGAAACTCATGCACAAGCTGCTCCTGTTGTATATACAAGGCAGGTGCCTGTGGATGATGACGATCGAAAATCTGCAGCTGCTGCAGTTGCCGCCAAGCTTACTGCATCCACTGCTTCAGCTGAGATGCTCAGCCATGTCCTGACTTCCTTGGTTTCCGGTGGAGTCATTGGCAACGCCATCAAAGAATCACCGACTGATCATCCTGATAAGAAACCAAAGCTCGATAATGACCAGCAGCAGCAGCCACCTCCACCACTGTCTTCTCCTCCACCACCGCCACCTCTGCCACCTATGCCGCCATTCCCAATGCCTCAGTTTCTGCAATCTGCTGGTTCAATGTCTAATGTAGCTTACACCTACGGGGTCTCGCAACCAGCACTGCCACCACCTCTGCCCGGTTACCCTCCCATGGGGCCGCCTGTAATGGGCATGTCTCCATTTGGTCCACCACCTGAGAATCCATACCGAAATTTCCGCGGATCCGATGGTGGATTCTACAGCCAGCCATCGTCAGTACCTATGGCTCCGGTGTCTCGGCAACAGAGTTAGGAGCTTCGAGACGTTAGGTGTTAGATATAGGCGTGGGTTGTCATGTAGAAACTATCTTCCATATTTGTACCTTTGGAGGTTTATACACAGCGTTAGATTATGCAAATTGTACCCAAAATGATTGTAATTTGTATTCTCCAAAACTGTTCAAAAATTATAGATTTGACCGTAAATATGGGGTTTTTGTAGCCCGTGCATTGTTTTATCATTGAATTGGTTTGTTTCATGCTGTGTATGTCGTCGCACACGATAGTGGCTAGAACATGTGATTTATGGGTTTGTTTTTCCTTTCGATAAGTGATTTTCAGTAAGATTTGTCTCACTGGAATGCTGAATCGCCAGACATCACTGTTTATGGCAGGGAATGTATTACCTGTAGCAATGGTAAAGCATAACAAGACATAATATGGGCAACTTGAATTCATATGAAATTGTTGAGAGAAACCTATGTTCTGTTTTTGAGAGGGAAGGATAAATAGAGATCGAAAGGCCTAGTGATTCAAGTTGAACTCCTCCGATAAAGCTGCTTACAAATTGACTTTGTTGAAATCCTATTGTTTTGCCAAGTCGAACTCAAAGCCACTACCCTATCTGCGGCCTTGTGCCTTAATGAAGAACATGAGAGACTCGATAGTCATCATATTATTGTAAAATATTTCAGATGTACTCCATTATAGTTATGATATGGGATGATGTGGTATAAACTTTGAATTATATCTGTTGTACTCTTTTAGGAAAATTATGTTTATTGTTTTCTTAACACTATATCCTGTTTGCTAAGTTGAGACGATGAGGAGTTGTGTTTGGTTGTTTCTTTCGTTGCTATTTTGTCCCTGATAGCTTTTCTTTCTCTTTTGCTGTCTTGTTCGATTTGTTTGTTTTTGGTTTAGGCTTTTCTTTAGGCTCCTCTTTGGGTCTCCATGCACTTGCCTTGTAATTCACTTATCAACAAAAATAGCCCAATGCCTCAAAAAGGCTCCCGTAAAGGTAGAGTTGGAGGGTAAAATGTACGCAACTTTCCCCCGTAAGGTGCTGTACGTGTATTTTCAAAAAACTTTCAATCCTTAGTTTCAACTTTTTAGTGAGTCTTGCTATCTCCTAGATGTAACTGTATCTTGTGGGCGTTCGCAGCATCAATTTCTTGCTTTACTAATTCTTTCGAAAATCTTAGTCTATCAGAAGCTTGCTTACGTCCTTCCTTTAAGGCGCCTAGCGCATAAACACAAGATGATGTGGTGTCTTTTGGGTGAAGAGGCGTGTCTTTTCATGAAGGAATGCATCTCTTCGCGAAGGGACATGTATCTTCGTGAAAAGACACTTAAAAACTATAAATACCTCCATTTCTTCGCATGTTTGAAGATGATGAAAAACACATGAAATTTTTGAAAGTCTTTAAAAAGTTCATTATCTCTACATCTTTTTCTTTCCCTTCTTACACACTCTCATTTCATATTTGGTTGTCGTTATATCTTTGAGACTATTTCGTTACACTGAAATTAGTCTTTAGGAAAGTGATTGCGCAGTCTCGACACCTGAGATCTTTCGGTTACCTGGTTTGTAAGGAATTTCTCCAACAATCTTAAGACTTATTTTCATGAAAGAAAATGACTTTTTCACTTTGTGTGATTTGATGGCGAACCGTGTGAGATTAGAGAATGTGATTAAGAGAGAATTAAGATGTCCTTTTGGATCCTTCTATTATATAAATTGCCGTGGATCAAGGTATGTTATTTAATTTAAAAATATGAAACAAGGATGCACTAAGATGCCTAAGACTTTGTGTTTATGCATCGTTTTTATTCATATAGTTGAATTTGCACGTGGTATCAAAAATCACATTTAAGAACACATCGCTTGTCATTTAGGCATAATTTTGATGGTTCATATTACAAATTTTTGATTAAATGTTTCCGATGATACATGAACTTTGAATCATATGGTGTTGTATCATATTAATTTAATAAAATAAAAAATTATAAATTATAAATAAAAAAAGGGGGAAAAGAAACGACAATTGTTACTTGTGTTATAAAACTAGGGACATATTATATTCAAAAAAAAGAGAATAAAAATACAAATCCAAATATGTATAAAGAAAAATAGCAAGTATTTTTTATCAAAATTAAAAAATAAAGAAGTTCTTCTTCTATTCAAATAATTTTCTCAATATTTTATTATTTTTCAATTTCCGCAATCTCAATCTCACTTTTGCTTCTTTCAATTCTTCTCTTTTTCTCATTTCTTTGCTGCACCTCTGCATTTACATTTATAGGTAATATGAGGTGGTGAAAGTTTCTTACACGAGAAGAAATAGATGGCGGATATATAAATATATTATATGTATATGTATATATGTATATAAAGGTCTTTTACTTAATTTCTGATTTTTTAGGATATTTAATAATATCTGAACTTGACTATAAACATTGTACCCGAAAAATATTCAATATTTACAACACTCTCCCTTTGAATATTTTCCTTTAAAAATATTGCGGAACAAACACTCTTGAAAGAATATAGTGTCCGAGTTATATACACCTTCTGAACTGCCTTGTTAAAAACCTTGCCAAAAAAAAATCCAGTGGAAAAAACCATAGCAACGGGAAAAAGAGTAAAGTGCATATTTAACTCCGCCTCATCAGCGCATATTGACCAGGGATGTCTCAAAGTTGATGAATGCCAATCTTGTGTCAATTTCTCAGAAGTTTTGTTGTAGATGCTTTTTGAATAATTCTTCCAGGTTCTTGAGCCAATTTGTTAACATTTGCTTCATCTTTCTTTTGAAACTCGAGAGTCGAAAGAACTTCCTTGAAATGTGCTTAGTTTTGTTAATTTCTTTAGCTTGAACAATATATTCAAACTTGTTTTCATATGGTGCTATTTGACTCCCCTTGATCATTGGAAGCTTACAAAATATGTTAGATCAAGGGCTTTGATGTTAATCATTCTCTATTTGCTCATAAAGAATAAATGACACAACAATAGCTGCAATTGTTAGTAGATAGCCAAAACTTAGCAATATAGATATATAACGAAATGGCACCCTTGTCACTTACCTTATGCCAGTCAACTAAATAACTAGTACTCGCATATAAAGTTAGTTGCAAGTTTGACATAACGAAATAGTGCTATATTGGTTATTCCATTAGGATAAACATTTACCACATTCTCATACTTTCATATTGGTGCTACACTCTAGATTGGTGACAAGTCAATCGAAGAAGGTTTATACCCAGTCTTGTAGCAATTATATTAATGCAGCGATTATACCAAGGAGTGGTAGTTTTAAGACCAAAAATTCATTCGTTACCTTATTGAGACCATTACCTCATTGAGGATGAAATAGGTCGTTAATTGAGGCAATATGTTAAAGCATTCAAGTATCATGCTGGAATAAATTGACCAATAGGGTAATATTCTATCATATTAGTGCTCAATCTACAAGTTGAGACAAAATCTTTCCTTTTCTGAGATTCGCAATCTCGAATTCTTAGTTTAGGTGTATAACAGCTTCTTTAAGTTCTTAAAGAAGTAATGATAATATTAACATATTTCTCTTTTAGTATATATGTATTATGGTTTTGAACTATATGCTTCTAGCATGTTTGGTGATTCAGGGACCTTCATATAAATAACATCATAAGCAATAAATATAAACAAGCTGTTACTATATATATGACGCATATAGAGACCGCCAAATTAATTGCATCCATTCCTTACATATGTATATCTCATCTATTTCGGGTCTTTATAATAAACCTTGGGCTACAAACCGTTGTGCTTTCTATATAACCACCTCATTGTTTTCATACAAATATTCACAGGTAGCATTCAAGTTTTGCTCTTTAGGCATTTGGACTACAAGTCCAATTACTATATATTATTAATTATGCCTAAATTGCGTCTTTCTATTCGAGCCATTCATTTCTTTGTTGGCATTCCTAAACAAACTCCAGTTCAAGATTTTTAATTTATTTGATCAAATTAGTAGCTACTGTATATACAAATATTTCATCAATTTTATTTTAACTCCATCATATCTCATATTTCATAGGAGATCTCTTTATTATCATAGTTTCAACAGTTTCAGTAGTCTCAGGTACTTGATAATCCTGAGAAATTTTATTTGTATAATTTATTTGTACTATTATCTCTGCAGAGTTTTTCTCTTCAAGAGTTTTATAATAGAGGGACCAACTCTTTTCTATTGCTCCTTTTCTTTTTCTTATTATATCTTTGGAACCGATATGTCTAGCGCGCTTCCAGCGTGCAATGGATGCATTTTTCAATGCATTAGAATATCGCTCGATTGGACATTAATTCAAGCAGGAGCATCTATAGGTGGGACATATCATTTGGTCGCTCTCTTTCCATTAGTGAAACATCTAATAATTGGCTTGTAATATTTTACAAGTGGACAATTCTTTGAACTTCTGGTTTAGTGATGCAATTTATATAAATTCTCATTTTTCAACTTTCGATTTTCTCCCCAGTTTCTGAAAACCCTATTTTGTAAAATTTACAATTAGCATACAATGAGCATACTACAAGAAAAAGGGGTCATTAACAACACTGATTATCGTCGTTAAAAGTTTGGTTTACCGTCGTTAATACCATTAACAACAGGGAAAATTTCCCACCGTTGTCGTCGTTATTGCTTTCGACGTTAATACTATATGGGATCAACGACTGCTAAAATGAGTCGTCGTTAAAAAGTATCTACAATGGTATGTTATGTAGTGAAATTAATAACGACAGCACAAGTCGTCATTAATAGTAAAGTCTTTAACATCAGGTGGCGCTATTGCAAAAGAATTGATTAATAACGACAACAATTGTCGTCGTTACAAATATTTGCCGCCATATAGGAAAAAGTTTTAAAGACAACTGTCGTTAAAATTTTTCGCGCTACTAATTGGAAACAATGACGACAATATAGACTGTCGTTAGAAAATAGTAACAATAATAAACTGTAAACGTTTTTCATATATTAATGACAGCAAAAGCCGTTGTTAAAAATGCTTCCCCCATCAAAGATAATTCTAACAAAAAAAATTATCGACGTTAAAGACCTTGTACATTCATATAGTGCAATGTATACATTCATAAATGCCTGTACATTTATACAATATAAAGATAATTTTCTGATTGTTTACAACTCTTGTAAATCCATATAAGGATAATTTTCGGGGGGTTTATGACACATGTACATAAATGTAGTATAACAACATTTTATTTAAGTTATAACACCTGTAGAACAGTATAGTATAACCATACAGAAATGACTCTTACATATTTTCAATGTAGCAATAAATTCTAATAAAAAATAAAGATGTCATTGAAACTTAAATATCCAACGGCTCATAAAAGCCAATTTATATACAAAAAACAATAGAACCATACGTTGTTAATTTTGTCACTTAACAACTTAGCAAAAACTACAAACCCTACAAAAGTTCACAAATAAAAGTTCCAACAAAAACAAGAATTTGCAGTGCAATCTTTCAACACCTAAAAAAAAATAAAAATAAATACAACACTCATGTTAAAAAATCTTGTCATCTGAGCAATAGTATAGACACACGACAGACCAAGCAATAAAAAAAATAAAACATATTAAAACTATATTAAAGTAATCAGCATAAAATTGATCAAAAAGGAAATTCGCATGCCTTTTAATACAATACAATCGCAAATCTAATCTCCACATTATAGAACTCAATCACAATGTCACAAATTCAAAATATTCTTAACTCCTGTTAGGATTAAATCACATAGTCCAAACTTAACAACAATCTCCACATGATTGCAAACTTTTAATTCCTGAAACACAAAAGTCCTAAATCCACAAATCTCAAACTTACATAAAACTCAATCATACAATCCAAACGCATCAACAATTTCAAACAACTAAAGAGAGACAATTATTTATTTATTTATTTATTTTTGATAAAAGCAAATACTCATAATACAAAATAGGATGCACCTACCAAGTAGGGCCCCAGGAACATGGACATCCAAAACAAAACAAAACAATATACAGCCCACATGCTATGCAACATCAAAAGACCTAGCAAGATGCAAGTTCAAAACAAAGTGAAAGTACTACCCACACTTACTTCAAACTGCCAATTCAAAAACTCCTTACTCTATACATCATGGACACCCCATAGAGCCTAACACACCAGAGTTTAGCAGCATTAAAGTACCCATCATAGGACCTTAGGTCTAGACCTTGGAATAGTAGAAACCCATTGAACGATGTATTATTAATGAATACAAAATTATTCACAAACTTAAACTCTACAGTACACAAGCAAAGTCATAAATCAACAACATTCTCAAGCTCTACATAGAACTCAATCACAAAGTTCAAATCTTGAACAATTCCAAATAACTCAATAGTATATTCTTAATGAATATATCAACATACATAAGCGAAAACCAAGGGCACAAAAAAAAAAAAAAAAAAGAGAAAGAAGAAACAGAAGAAGATTACCACATACCTAAAAATACTTAATCAATGTAGTGGTCCATCTCAGTAGATAGGGAGGGAGTACTTGACTTACACTCTAGCTACCAAATCAGCAAAATCCTTACTCTCCCTAAGAAGTGATGGCTTTTCCTTCTCAGATTAACGAAGTTTTTCAAGAAGCTTAGCCTTGGAAGAAGATGGTCCTCTCAAATCACTAGGTCTTACTCCTCCCCCGTAACCAAACACATGACCATAAACTTGATGTTCGTTGAAGACCTTCTCAGCAACTTTAATGTTAGATAAGGTGGGATCCTCTTCAATGACATCAACAATTTTTTCCTACAAAATATGGTGAAGTAAGAATAGAGTAAAGTATATTTGACAACAAGTAATTAATTCTTTAAATTCTACATACATATTGCTGATTAAGCTCAGGTGTCGCAAGCTTATCACCCTTTGAACGTGTAGCCAGAAACATCTCCCCAAGATTAAGACCTTTCCCATTTTATTGAATCTTTGTAATCAAACAATAGAAATATTGTCCACTAGAGAAAAAAAATTAAAAAAGAAAATACTTAAGTTGTCAGTTGCATACTATATCTTGAAAAATCTTTCTATGAGCTCTGCTACCAATACAATGAAGCAGTTCTTTCAAAAGCGCATCCCTATTTTTGGAGTTTCTAGCACTCCTTGCCTATGTTTCAAATATTAAAAAATTAATATGTCCACCTTTTTGCATTTGCTCTTTCCATGTCTTTTTCTCTTTTTTCCATCGTCATTTTCAATAAAAACTACCAATAATGAAAAAGTGATTACATGCTAACAAGAAATCAAAGCCTTACCATTTCTAAAAAAGAGTTTAAAAAAAAAAAAAAAATTACCTTGTTTATCAACATCAATTTCATGATTCTCCAACTCCATTTCAATTTGCAAAGCATTGGTGGAGCTAATATGGTCAAATGCTAGATCAAGACTTCAAATGAAGCTTCATGTGATCTAATTGGTGAAGACATTATATTAGCTTTTCTAACCTGTGTAATGAATTCAATTTAGTAGGCCTATTTCTCGTGTTCATATAAGCCTTTAACCCCTGAATACCTCTAGATAGCGCTCCCGGTGGTAAGGATTATTTATAGCTTTTGAAGAAGAAGGCTTATTAATAAATTTACTTTGAAACGTCGTCCTGTCATATAAGAAGACAAGTCAGTACATCAACAATAACAACAACCCAGCAATTTGGCATGCTTCTTTTTTCATCACCTTGTATTCTACACTATTAGCAAACTACTTCACGAGTAGAAAAAACTTCAAGAAGATAAGTTAGCCGATGTGATAGAAACTCAAGACAAATAATAAAATCGGGAAAAGGGTTCAAAGAGTGTACAACAACAACAGTCCCAGTGCCTCAAGGGCTCCCGCAAAAGCAGGGTCTGGGGGGTGGATATATGCAGCCTTCCCCCTTCAAGGTGGGACCCTGAAGAGAGGCTGTTTTGCGAGGACCCCGAACCTAAGGATCTTGTCGTCATGAATGAATGGCAGCCTGTAAGTAAGAAAGTAGCGCATCATAAGAGCAGGACATATCACAAAGCAAGCACAAAGTGAGCATTATGATGTACAACTCAGTCAAAGGCAATTAAAGACAACTAAAGGCAAGATAGACAAGCAGGCAAGTAAACATATGGACTAATAGGTGCACCACAAGTAGAAAATAAAAATAAGATCATGTTCTTTACTAAACTCTACTAAAATCACAAGTAGAAGAAAAGTCATATTATTATTCTTCACTAAACTATATTAAAATCACAAGAAAAGTCATATTATTATTCTTTACTAAACGATAAAACAAAGAGAATGATCAAAATTATAAACTTTGAAATAAGAAAATAAGGTCATGTTCTTTTCTTTGTCTTCCTCTTTCTAGTCTCACTGGTCTTAGACAGGTTAATAGCCATTGGCTCTATATCCATCCATATCTAATTGACTGTATCATCTGAAGTTGAGGCAGTGGATGAGATCAAATTGGGCTTGAAGTGTTCACCCTGTTGATATGCTTCACAAGGATCTACATTATTGGAATCATCATTTTGTTCGACCTCGTATAAGCCACGCATTTGAGCCTCAACAACAACATATCAATCTTTCCTCTCGTTGTCTATGACGTAAAATACCTATCTTGCTTGATTAGCCAAAGCAAATGGCTCATCTATTCAGCTTATGCTTAGGATCAATGCTAACAACCCCATGGTTCACTTTGTGTAAGATGTGTTCACACAATTTTCGATTTGAATGTCAACAATAAGGGAAATATCAAAAACAATCTCAAAATTAATATCTCTATAAATTATAAACCCCAATATATAACTAATCACACACTCTAAAAGCAATTTCAAACATATTAGTGTTCGAATTTGTCATTTACATTGAAAAGAACGAATTAGGGCTATTAATTGCCAGCGAACATACAGACATGGGCTTATAACAAACACGAACTACCAACTAATTTGTTAATTCAGCAAATATAACATGAACTACCAACATGAAAGGGATAGATTTCTCTTTGAAGCTTTGACAATCTAGCATAAAATCATTCAAAATTTGGGTACAATGTGTCAAATTAGGGCTGTTCATTGCCAACGAACAATATATATGGGCTTATAACAAACACAAACTACCAACTAATTTGTTAATTCAGCAAACATAACACGAACTACCAACATAAAGGGACAAATTCGCTTTGACGCTTTGTCAATCTAGCAAAAAATCATTCAAATTCTAGGTATAGTGGGTCAATACAGTGAAGAATCGAATTAGGGTTGTTAATTACCAACGAACAATAGACATGGGCTTATAATAAAAATGAACTACCAACTAATTTGTTAATTCAGCGAACACAACACAAACTACCAAAGGACAAGACAAATTCGCTTTAAAGCTTTGTCATTCTAGCAAAAAATCGTTTGAAGTCTTGGTACAATAGGTAAATACAGTAAAGAATGGAATCAGGACTGTTAATTAATACCTACTGTTCGCTGGTACATGAACTACCGGTAAAGGATCATTTCGCTGTTGTTTGCTGCTGCTCGCCGGTGTTCCAGTGAGGGTTGCTGCCCGCAGGTGTTGGAGTGAAGGTGGGAGTCGCTAGCTTTCGCTGCTGCTCGCTGGCGTTCGAGTGAGCGTGGGAGTCGCTGGTGTTCACTGGGAGAAGATGAATGCAGTGTACGAATTATGCTTTGTTTGGCAGCAGGTAAAGGAGAGTAAAGAGGTGTAAATGGAGGTAAGAGTTCGTATATTTGGGGTATGGAGGGGAAGGAGGAAAAATAATTTTGTCCAAAATTAGTTTGTTGTCTTTTTTTTATAAAATTATTTCACTTTTCTGTATTTTTTATTTAATTAAAAAATTATATTTTAGTACACACAATAAAAAAAAATTTCAAGTATAATTGAAATATACTAAAAGAGTAAAATATTTAATTAAGTACAAGATCGAACATTATTTAATTCTTGAACTTGAATTACGGTATAAACAGGTGAAATGTCAATTTGAAAACTTAAGAAAATAAAAAATTGGCAATAATAAATTTTAGAAAAAGCGCCTAATTTTTAAAAATTAACGAAATTTAACTTTTTGACCAAAATTTTGTCACCTACTTGAGCGTATTAACGACGGTTTGTGAGTAGAATTAATTACTTTATTTAATACCTGTCGTTATAAGCCCTACACGTACTACATTTTAACGATTGTGTTTTAATCCTGTCGCAACTAGGCATTGCAAACACACTTTTAATGCCAAAAAAAAAAAAAAAAATTCAGTCGTTATTTTTGGTCGTTAAAAGGCAGCTTTCTTGTATTGAGGCAATATGTTAAAGAATTCAAGTATCATACCGGTATAAGTTGACCAATAGGATAATACTCTATCATATTAGTGCTCGATCTACAAGTTGAGACAAAATCTTTCCTTTTCCGATATCCTCAATCTCGAATTTTTAGTTTAGGTGTATAATAGCTTCTTTTAGTTCTTAAGTAAGTAATGATGATATTAACATATCTCTCTTTTAGTAGATATGTACTACAGTTTTGAACTATATACTTCTAGTATGTTCGGTGATTCAGGGACTTTCATATAAATATCATCATAAGTAATAAATACAAACAAGCTGTTACTACATATATGACGCATATAGTGACCATCAGATTAATTGTATCCATTCTTTAAAAATGTATGTCTCATCTATAATAAACCTTAGGCTACAAATCGTGCTTTGTATATAACCACATCTTTCTTTTCGCACAAATATTCACAGGTAGCTTACAAGTTTTGCTCTTTAGGCATTTGGACTACAGGTCCAATTTCTACATATTATTAATTCTGCCTGAATTGTATGTTTCTATTTGAGCCAATCATTTCTTTGTCCGCATTCTTGAACAAACTGTAGTTCAAGATTTTTTATTTATTAGATCAAATTAGTAGCTACTATATATAAAAATATTTTCATTTCGGTTCCATCATATCCCATATTTTATATTTCATAGAGATCTCTTTATTATCATAATTTCTAAAGTTTCAGCAGTCTCAGGTACCTGATAATCTTGAGAAATTTTATTTGTACTATTATCTCTGCAGAGTTTTTCTCTTCAAAAGTTTCATAATAGAGGGAGCAATTCTTTTCTATTGCTCCTTTTTCTTTTTAGATTATATCTTTGGAACTGATATGTCTAGCGCTCTTTCAACACGCAATCGATGCATTTTTCAATACTTTAGAATATCGCTCGATTGGGATGTTAATTCAAGCAGGAGCATCTATAGTGGTGACATATGATTTGGTCACTCTCTTTCCATTATTGAATACATCGGACAATTGGCTTCTAATATTTTACAAGAGAACAATTCTTTGAACTTCTGGTTCAGTGGTGCATTTTATATAAATTCTGATTTTTCAACTTTCGATTTTCTCCCCTAATTTTGAAAACTCGATTTGGTAAAATTTACAATCAGCATACAATCAGCATACTACAAGAAAAAAGGGTCATTAACGATAGTAATTATCGTCGTTAAAAGTTTAGTTTACTGTCGTTTATACCATTAACCATGGGGGAAATTCCCATCGTTTGTCTTCGTTATTGCTTTCGACGTTAATACTATGTGGGATCAAGACTGCTAAAATAAGCCGTCGTTAAAAGTATCTACTACGATATATTATGTCCGTTGTTAAAAGTGAAATCAATAACGATAGTATAAGTTGTCGTTAATAGTAAAGTCTTTAACATCGGGCGGCACCGTCGTAAAAGAGTTGATTAATAACGACAACAATTGTCGTCGTTACAAATATTTGCCGCCATATAGGAAATAGTTTTAACGATGACAAAAATCGTTGTTAAAAGTTTTCGTGCTGCTAATTGGAAATAGTAATGACAATATAAACCATCGTTAAAAAATTGTAACAATAATAAACCGTAAACGTTTTTCATATATTAATGACAACAAAAGCCGTTGTTAAAAATGCTTCCCCCATCAAAGATAATTCTAACAAAAAAATTTATCGACTTTAAGGACCCTGTACATTCATATAGTGCAATGTATACATTCATAAATACCTGTACATTTATACAATATAAAGATAATTTTCTGATTGTTTACAACACCTGTAAATCCATATAAGGATAATTTTCGGGTTGTTTATATCACCAGTACATAAAATGTAGTATAACAACATTTTACTTCAGTTATAACACCTGTAGAATAGTACAGTATAACCATACATAAATGAATCTTACATATTTTTCAATATAGCAACGAATTTTAATAAAAAATAAAGAAAGATGTCATTGAAACTTAAATATCCAATTACTCATAAAAGCCAATTTATATATGAAAAACAATAAAACCGTACATTGTTAATTTTGTCACTTAACAACTTAGCAAAAACTACAAATCCTACAAAAGTTCACAAATAAAAGTTCCAACAAAAATGAGAATTTGCAGTGCAATCTTCAACTCCTAAAAAAAAAAAAAATTACAACACTCATATTAGAAAAATCTTATCATCTGAGCAACAGTACAGACACACGATAAACCAAGCAATAAAAAAAATTAAAACATATTAAAACTATATTAAAGTAATCAGCATAAAATTGACCAAAAAGGAAATTTGCATGCTTTTTAAAATAATACAATCGAAAACCCAATCTGCACATTATAGAACTCAATCACAGTGTCACAAATTCAAAACATTCTTAACTCTTGCTAGGATTCAATCACATAGTCCAAACTTAACAACAATTCCAAATAACTCAATAACATGTTTTTAATGAATACTAAAATGATTGCAAACTCTTAATTCCATATTAAAACACAAAGTCCTAAATCCACAAATCTCAAACTCATATAAAACTCAATCATACAATCCAAACGCATCAACAAGTTCAAACAACTAAAGAGTGACATTTTTTTTTGATAAAACCAAAGACTCATAATACAAAATAGGATGCACCTACCAAGTAGGGCCCCAGGAAGATGGACAACCAAAACAAAACAAAACAATATACAGCCCATATGCTATGCAACATCAAAATACCTAGCAAGCTGCAAGCTCAAAACAAAGTGAAACTACTACCTACACTTACTTCAAAATGCCAATTCAAAAACTCCTTACTCTATACATCATGGACACCCCATAGAGCCTAACACGCCAAAGTTTAGCAGCATTAAAGTACCCATCATAGGACCTTAGGCCTAGATCTTGGAATAGTAGAAACCAATTGTACGATGTATTATTAATGAATACAAAATTATTCACAAACACAAACTCTATAGTACACAAACTAAGTCATAAATCAACGACATTCTTAAGCTCTACATAGAACCAAATCAAAAAGTTCAAATCTAGAACAATTCCAAATAACTCAATAGTACATTCTTAATTAATATATCAACATACATAAGCAAAAGCTAAGGGCCCAAAAAAAAAAAAAAAGAGAGAAAGAAGAAAAAGAAGAAGATTACCATGTACCCAATAATACTTAATCAATGTAGTGGTCCATCTCAGTAGATAGGGAGGGAGTATTTGACCCATACTCTAGCTACCAAATCAGCAGATTCCTTACTCTCCTTAAGAAGTGCTGGCTTTTCCATCTCAGATATTAACGAAGTTTTTTAAGAAGCTCAGCCTTGGAAGAAGATGGTGCTCTCAAATCACCAGGCCTTACTCCTTCCCCGTAACCAAACACATGACCATAAACTTGATGTTTGTTGAAGACCTTCTCAGCAACTTTAATGTTAGATAAGGTGGGATCCTCTTCAATGACATCAACAATTTTTTTCTACACAATATGGTAAAGTAAGAGTAATGTATATTTGACAACAAGTAATTAATTCTTTAAATTCTACATACATATTGCTCATTAAGCTTAGGTGTCGCAAGCTTATCACCCTTTGAACGTGTAGCCAAAAACATCTCCCCAAGGTTAGAACCTTTCCCATTTTATTGAATTTTTGTAATCAAACAATAGAAATATTGTCCACTAGAGGAAAAAAAATTAAAAAAAACAAAATACTTAAGTTGTCAGTTGCATACTATATCTTGAAAAATCTTTCTTTGAGCTTTGCTACCAATACAATGAAGCAGTTCTTTCAAAAGCGCATCCCTATTTTTGGAGTTTCTAGCGCTCCTTGCCTATGTTTCAAATATTAAAAAGTTAATATGTCCACCTTTTTGCATTTGCTCTTTCCACATCTTTTTCTCTTCTTTCCATCATCATTTTCAGTAAAACCTACCAATAATGAAAAGGTGATTACATGCTAACAAGAAATCAAAGCCTTACTATTTCTAAATAAGAGTAAAAAAAAAAAAAAAAAAAAACAATTACCTTGTTTATCAACATCAATTTCATCTTTAATTTTATGATTCTCCAACTCCATTTCAATTTACAAAGCATTTATGGAGTTAATATGGTCAGATGTTAGATCAGGACCTTCAAATGAAGCTTCACGTGATCTAATTGGTGAAGACATCATATTGGCTTCTCTAACCTGTGTATCATGGTTGTTGATTGTAGAAGGGCAAAGCATATGAACGGCTCCAACTGAATTCAATTTAATAAGCCTATTTCTCGTGTCAATATAAGCCTTTAACCCCTGACTACATCTAGATAGCGCTCCCGGTGGTAGGAACTGTTTATTAGCTTTTGGAGAAGAAGGCTTATTAATAACTTACTTTGAAATGTCGTCCCGTCACATAAGAAGACAAGTCAGTACAATAACAACAAAAACAACAACCCTGCAATTTGGCATGCTTCTGATTTTGTCACCTTTAAT
Organism: Simmondsia chinensis; assembly: GCA_018398585.1. NCBI lineage: Eukaryota > Viridiplantae > Streptophyta > Magnoliopsida > Caryophyllales > Simmondsiaceae > Simmondsia > Simmondsia chinensis. The sequence goes on from JAGTTD010000002.1 coordinate 12,884,222, forward strand.
TTTACACTATTAGCAAACTACTTCACTAGTAGAAAGAATTCAAGAAGATAAGTTAGCCGATGTGATGGAAACTCAAGACAAATAATAAAATCGGGAAAAGGGTTCAAAGAGTGTACAACAACAACAACAACAACAAAAACAAAAACAGTCCTAATGTCTCAAGGGCTCCCATAAAAGCAGGGTTTGGGGGATGGATATACGCAGCCTTCCCCCCTTTAGGGTGGGACTTTGAATAAACAAGAAAGTTGAGCATCATAAGAGCAGGACATATCACAAAGCAAGCACAAAGTGAGCATTATAATGTGCAACTCAGTCAAAGGCAGCTAAAGACAACAAAAGGTAAGATAGAGAAGCAGGCAAGTAAATATATAGACCAGTAGGTGCACCACAAGTAGAAAATAAAAATAAGGTCATGTTCTTTACTAAACTATACTAAATCACAAGTAGAAGAAAAGTTATGTTATTATTCTTTACTAAACTATATTAAAATCACAAGAAAAGTCATATTATTATTCTTTACTAAACTACAAAACAAAGAGAATGATCAAAATTATAAATTATGAAACAAGAAAATAAGGTCATGTTCTTTTCTTTGTCTTCCTCTTTCTAGTCTCACTGGTCTCAGACAGATTAATAGCCATTGACTCTATATCCATCCTTATCCAGTTGACTGTATCATCTGAAGTTGAAGCAGTGGATGAGATTAAATTGGGCTTGAAGCGTTCATCCTGTTGATATGCTTCACAAGGATCTACATTATTGGAATCATCATTTTGTTCGACCTCGTATAAGCCACGCGTTTGAGCCTCAACAACAACATATCAATCTTTCCTCTCGTTACCTATGACATAAAATACCTATCTTGCCTGATTAGCCAAAGCAAATGGCTCATCTCTTTTCAGCTTATGCTTAAGATCAATGCTAACAATCCCATAGTTCACTTAGTGTAAGATGTTTCAACACAATTTTCAATTTGAATGTCAACAACAAGGGAAATATCAAAAACAATCTCAAAATTAATATCTCTATAAATTATAAACCCCAATATATAACTAATCACAAACTCTTAAAGCAATTTCAAACATATTAGTTTCGAATTAGTCATTTATATTGAAAAGAACGAATTAGGGCTATTAATTGCCAACGAACATACAGACACGGGCTTATAACAAACACGAACTATCAGCTAATTTTTTAATTCAGCAAACAAAACATAAACTACCAACATGAAAGGGACAGATTTCTCTTTGAAGCTTTGACAATCTAGCGTAAAATCATTCAAAATTTGGGTACAATGTGTCAAATTAGGGCTGTTAATCGCCAACGAACAACATATATGGGCTTATAACAAACACAAATTACCAACTAATTTGTTAATTCAGCAAACATAACACGAACTACCAACATAAAAGGGACAAATTTGCTTTGAAGCTTTGTCAATCTAGCAAAAAATCATTCAAATTATAGGTATAGTGGGTCAATACAGCGAAGAATCAAATTAGGATTGTTAATTACCAACGAACAATAGACATGGGCTTATAATAAAAATGAACTACCAACTAATTTGTTAATTTAGCGAATACAACACAAACTACCAAAGAACAAGACAACCTTTTAATACCTTACATTCAACGTCTCTCAGAACCTTGCCTTCGAACGACTCAAGACCTCTCTTTTTGACGAACAGGGTGGCAATAATCAAATATTATGTATGTTTTTAAGAGGTCAAATGAGAACTTTCTCAAGCCTTGGGATTGATTATTCTTCTCAGCCTTGACATCCTTTTTCAATAAAGGATTATAGACCATAGGAGGTACTTTGACGTATTCAACAATGTTAATTTCATAAGGAGGTATTTCCTTCTCATAATTCAATTTGTGCATTGAGGATTATACACGTTTTTCTTGAGGCTTTCTCTTTCAAGATAACCAACTATCTAGCAGCATATTTTGCTAATTGTAGAAGACTGGCATGATCGCTCAAGTTTCTTCTTGAGCTTGATGACCAAACCATTTAAAGACAGTTTAACATATTCAACTTCAGGGAGAGCCACTAAAAATTTTAACCTGACTCTCTTGAATCGGTTAACTAGTCTTCTACGGACTCTCCTCCCTTTTGTCTCTTTTGAGCCAATTTTGAAGTAAAAGTTTCCAGTTTTATCCTAGGGAATTGGGCCTAAAATTGTCTGGCCTTGTAATCCCAACTGTCGATAGAATTCTGGCAAGCTTATATACCATTGAAAAGGCAGTCCCTATCAAAGAACTAGGGAACAACCTAAGTTTGAAATAACTGTTGTAATCTGCCTCTCTGCATTAGTTATTAAACCTTTCCAGATGCTCGAGAGCAAATACGCTTCCCTCTCCTGAGAAGAGAGTAAATTCAAGGATCTTATATTTTTGAGGGAATGGATAATTCCTGTCTATACAGTAGGATATGACTTATTAAATGGGTCCGTTGACCCTTCCAAAGCCTAGCACATACATTTGCTCAATGAGGCTGATCAATTGGTCTTGGAGTGGTAGGTTCAATGCTTGGTTATACACCTCCCATTGCCCTCTAAGGGGTTAAGCGTCTCGACGGAGATCAGCAGGATATCTTTGAGCTTCCATGATAACAAGGGAATAGATATTGTCCTACATACGCAGGATTATGGCCTCCTAGTTTAATATGTCCTAGTTGGTTAGTCACTACGTATGGGCCAATAAACCCTTGGGTCTGGGGTATACGTGGGGGCAAATCCATGTTGATTAGATGTTGGGCCATTGTAACCTAGTTATACACCAAAGTATAATATTAAGGACACAGGAAATTAGATTAGCCCTGGTCCCATACATGGTGGGAGGCCTAGGATGAGGACATTGATCTCCAGTATTAGGAACTTGCTCTTGCTCACAAACTTCAAGGCTTTGATTAGGCCTCAAAATGGCCTCTCCTACATGGGTCTACTTCAAGCACTCAATCTAAGGAGTGTGACTTTTCTCCCCCAGTCTAAGGAGTGGGCATGGCCTGGGTATTGACGTTGAGGTTCCTTGAGTTTAACCTATGCCATAGATTCAAAGGCCCAACAACTCCAAAAGTCACATTGTCATTTCTACGACTTGAATTCATGCGTGTGAAACTTGGATAGCCATAGTTGGGTTTCTTGTTTACTCAAGAATAGGATGGCAATGGGCCGGATAAAACCCGTTACCCATGGGTGTCCACCCTGTTTAGGGCTGGTATGTGTATAAATGAGGCGGGTAGCAGGTATGAGTTGGGGGTACTCGCCTCGTACCCGTTAGGTTATGGAGCAGGTATGGGTATAGTGTTGTAGCCACTCCGGCTTGCTTTATACCCATCATACCCACTCTATTTTGTATTAATAACTTTCAAACTAAAAAAATACTTACTCAAATTCAATTACCTTACTTATTCAGCAATGTTAAAAAAATGTAATTGAATTTTAAAAATAGTAATAATAATTAATATGGGTGGTTGTGGATAATCGTTTTATAACCACATTAGGACAGGTATGAGGTATGTAATGGATACCTATCAGATACCCGTGGGTATGGGTATGGGTTTCTACCGACCGAAGCAGATATGGGTATTGCATTTCATATCCATGGCAGGTAATAGGGCGAGTATGAGTATGGATTTAGGTGGCAGTACAAGTACGGAGGAGACACCCCCCGTACTTGCCCCACTCCATTTCCATCCTTAATCAAGTGTAGCGTTAGTACCCTAATTCACTGGCATTCCTGAGCTTGAAGGAACATTATGGGGGTACCTAATGGGAACTGTGGGAGGAGGAACATCCTTAATTGTGTAATATCCTCTATGACACTTTGGACTAAGCCATTGTGAGCTTTTGCCTGCCTTGCTAAGACAGGCTAGACTTCAACTATTGTTTTCCTTCATAAGTCTTTAGCTATAAGGCTAGTGGTAGAAGACAAGGTCGCATTCATTTTAATCAAGACTTTGTCCATTTTCTTATGGAGTCTTTTGTTCACTGAAATCCCAATGTCACTGACAATGCTTCTTAAGGTGGTTGCCTTTTATGCTGGCCAGCTAGAGTATGCTCTGTCTCTGCACGTTGTTTCTCTTGAGCTTCCTTTAAGGCTTGCTCAAGCTTTCAACCAGCTAGTTCCACCCGATATCTGAGCATGACCATAAAACTCTTTCAAAAATAGCCATGGAGCCTAGTATGTTCATTTTTTGGGATGTCTTCCTCACCTCCACTTTCATTGTCGCAATTGTGACTCTTTTCATCCCCTTGCAACATGAGACTTTATTCTGAGAGGTGCTTGAGTGGTGGCTCATTTAAGGCCAACCCTTTGGGTTCCTCTTGCTCATGAGTACTAGCTTTCCTAGTTTTGACCATTGGTGAATGGTTTGAAACTATTTTTTGATGGGGTTAAAGACAATAATGCCTTGTAGAGTCTCCCACTATGGTCGCCAAAAGGCGTGTTTGCTCTTTTTGTCTGTTTAGTGTGTATATGGCAGCCGTAAATACAAAATAAAATAAACGTGCACCAATGGGACTCAGAGGGACTTGGGAGTGAGCTTACATTCCAAACACACGTATTTGACCTCAACAAATCACCCCCGAAAAGGGCCGGCGTTTTTGGTGAATCCGACTTTGGTTTGCAATATTTACGTAGATTCTATACATGCTCCAATTAAGGAGTCTTTAATTATATTTTTTGTGGATTTTTGGGTTTAATATTTGGATAGAAATGTAAATAAATATGGACCTAGCTCAAGTGGTAGTTGAGGTAACAAAGCTAAGGTCCCGGGCACCTTACCTTGTAAACTTAGAAGCTAGGAATTGAGGTGGAGACAAATTCAACAGCTCAATAGTCCACTATAAGCCCGAGTCAATCAGGCTTTTAAGCCTGGCACCCTTGAATTACAATAATTTGAATAGGATAGAGTTTGACAAGATTTAGGTGGAGCAAATTGTATTTAGGTCACTAAATCAGGACCAATCAAGGTCAAGCTTTGGCCATCAATGCCCTTAAACGAGGACTCAAACCTAAATTTACCTAACTTACTAAGTAGTGACACCGGTGTTAAGATGAATGCAAATCAAGCTCAGGGCTTGGCCATCAAAGCCTTAAACTAATTCCTCAAATATCAACTTGTCAATTTTTAGGAACATATTAAAATAGAGAGTTCACACCTAAAACCTGAAATTTGTATTGCCTTGAACGAAAACAAGTATAAGCTATCCTATGTTATGCTATGCTAGACTAGGCTAAGTTAAGCTCCACCTAAAATAAAAGCACAAGTCTGATGTAAAGAAAAAACTTGAAGAAGTTTTGTATGGTGATGCTGGACACTTTATAATGACATAAGTGCCTCTTATTTATAAAAGAAGGAAATAACTATTGCATCCTACATTTCTGGCATATTTACTCCACGTCTACCTCAACTCCTCTTTTGTGCATTGAATCGGCATTGATTGTGCCCTGAAAACGAGTGCTTAAGCCTCTGTCTGGAAACCCCACGTTCGTGCATTTCGTTGCAAACTCTTCTAGATGCCCCACATTTGTTTGGGTACACTTAAGGCCCAAGCTTCTTAATATGTGCTCCAAGTACTTGCCTTGAGCTTTATCATCACCTTTCTTGCAGCCTTCTGGGAAGTGTCTCGAGCGCAAGCCTTCTCTACCCCAATAACCATATCTTAAGAGGCTGTTATCTCATAAGAGATTTAACTCATCAGGAAACCAGGCTTGAGACACCATTGTCTTTAAATTTAAAGGCCAAATATGCCTTAAGGATGGCCCCATGTGGCAGAAACATGTTTTTTTATCCCAAAAAGGTGTTGTCATGACTCTCTCGAGTTTGGGGTATAGACACGCCCTCCCTAGTTTCTTGACGGTCTACCAGTTGACACCCACTAATGGTCTTGGCTATGGCCCATACCTACCTATATCATTCTCTCGTTCCTGTCATCGGGTGACCTTTGTTGCTAATGCCTCCCATGCTTGCAACTCTGGCTATCTCTGATAGCAAAATACCCGAGGCTAATTTCATCTAGCCCTGGTGGCCCAAGCTCTTTGTCCTCAGTTATGCTTCGGCCGACACTCCCAATCATGGCGCCTCGTCACCATTGACCATTGAGAATGTGACTACTCATAATGTTCACCCCATGCATATGAGATTTAAGAAAGGAATTGTGAAAGTACAAACGCATTTTATCTCTCTCCTATATCATCGTTCTTTAGGAACCCACATGCTTCTCTCAAGCTATACAAACCCTCAATGACAAGAGGCCATGTTTGAGGATTTTAATGCCTTGATTTAGAACCAAACATCGGAGTTGATCCCTCCTTTACCTAAACAAAATTTTGTAGGGAGCGCATGGAAGTATATGGTTAAATATAAGGCTAATGGCTTATCGGATCATTTTAAGGATCGCCTTGTTGAGGGCCTTGGCTACAATTAAACCTTTAGTCTTATTGTGAAACCCACCACCATCTAGTTTATTCTTGCCTTAGTGGTAATGAACTCTTAGTTTGGTTTGGTTTGTCTATTGCTATATGTCGATGACATCATCCTCATTGGATCACATTTGTCAATCCTTTAAGCCTCGCCACCATCTTGTCCACTCGATTTTCCACGATGGACCTCAACACTCTTCACTATTTTCTTAGAATTGAAGCTAGGCCCACATGACACAACCTTTCACTTATCCAGCAGAAGGAAAAACTTGTTTAGACTCTGCTCTTGACCTCAGTTCAACCGTTACTAACTGACGGAGATCTATTTGCAGATTGGACTAAGTACAAAAGTACAGCAGGTGCCCGTTAGTACGTAGTTATGACATGTCCTGATATTTCTTATGTTGTTAACCATGTGCCCGATTTATGAATCCTCCTAGGTCCTCCCATTAGAAGATGGTGAAGTGCATTCTACGGTACCTCAAGCACACTCCTAACCATAGCCTCACCATCTCCCCAGGCTCTTGTACAACAATCATTGCTTATGCTGAAATTGATTGGGGTGGATGTCGTGATACTTGACGTTTGACCACTAAGTTTGATTTTTTGCTTGGTCTCAATCTTCTCTCACGGTGGGAAAAGAAACAACCAACTATTACCAAGTCTACTACAAAGTGAAAGTATCTGAATGTTGTTCAGGTGGTGGCTGAATGTGACTGAATTCGGTAGCTAAAGTGTGATCTTTCCCTTTTCCAATCTGGCCCGATTTAGATCTTCTGCGACAATGTCTCAGCTACATACCTTACTGCCATACTTATCTCCACTGATTCTAGTAAGCACGCCAACTTTGACTTCCAATGCAAAGGTGATTATGGGTGACATTTAGGTTTGATTCACTCCTATTACCAAATAGATTGTTGATATTGTCACGAGAGACTTATCTACCATTGCTTCCATTATCATAAGACCAATTTGAACGTTGATCCACCCCCTTGAAGTCAAGGAGCGTGTTAGTATAATATCCTGGGATGATATGCTTATGATATTCTATGATCACTTGTAATATTCTTCAAGGACTTTTTCTTGTAATTTCACTTGACATCACCCCCACCCCTCTCTCCAACCAAATATGTGACTCAAAATTTACTCTCACCCTCGCACACTCTCACCAGAATTAATTAGTATAATAGCAATAGTACAAGCATTTTATATATATATATAACATGCTCGTACTATTGCTATTATCCTACTTAAGATAAATCTAAAGGCATACTCCACTCAAACCCGCATTAAGATTAATTTATATTATAATAATTATATGAATGACACAAGAAATTATTTAGGTTTTATGTTTTACAAAGAAGAAAACAACTAACAATAAAATGGATTATTTACATTTTAGTACCCCCAACGTTTTCGAAAATAATAAAAAGAACCCTAACCTTTTTAAATTATTAAAAAGGCGCCTATGTTTTTATCGTAGCAATAAAAATGCCCCTCACAAGTATGATTAAGTCATTTTTAATCAATAAAGCTGACGTGGCAATTACTTTTTATTAATGCTACAAAACAATGACCTAAAGTACACTTCAATAGCTTTATTCTTACTTTATAAGCACAAAATTTGAGATATTATATTATGTGAAAGCTATCTTTTTTAGATTAATTTGTTTTAAAATATGGTTAATGTAGAGTACTTTTATCATTTTAATATAATATTAATAAAATCGCAGCTGTTACGCCAGATTTGTCGATTAAAAATGACATTATTGTGTCCGAGATCGACCTTTTTATTAATGCGACACAAACTTAGGGATCTTTTTATTATTATGACAAAAACTTTGGAGCCTTTTCAATAATTCAAAAAGGATGAGGTCCTTTTTATTATATCCAAAAATATTAGGGTACTAAATGTAAATAGTCCCAATAAACATTCAAAGCACAATTTTATATTACCATAGAGCAAGCTGTACCAACTGTAAACAAAAAAGGTGCGAATTTACATGGTACTCGTGTAATAGAATTTGTTGTTGCTTGATTTACCAAAAACTTTCTTGCAAAAAAAAAGTACCACTCAGCAATTTCAACTTCTACGGTTCCAAAAAAAAAATTGGGTTAACCCAAATCACTCAACATTTCAATTCCTACAGTTCAAAGAAGATCCGATTAACCCAAAACCACTCGACATTTCAATTCCTAGAGCTCAAAGAAAATCCAATTAACCCATAAAAATTTTGCATTTGTTGTCCAAAATCACTGCATTAGTTGCCATTGAGTATGGCATTTGTTGTTTTTTTCTTTATGTTGCTGGTGAAAGATACAATGGGATACGTTTATTGTTTTGGATGGAAGGAAAGAGAAAGACACGAAAATGAGGATCTCCCTTCCCCAACCTTTGATGCCTCCACTTTAGGTAAAACTTTTTGAAGTGATTTACTAATAGTTCAATGTTAAATTTAGCCTGAAGTATTTTATTGTCTAATATGTCGATGACTCTTGATATGAAGATATTATAGAAACTTTTTGGAATTTTAGAGGAAAATAAAGTAATTCATTAACTTTTAGTTTCATTATTGTTTTTTGATTGACTTGAATTATGAATAATTGTTTACTCTTTTTGCATCTAAAAGTGATTTTTGTATTTTTAGTCAAGATTTTCGTTCACTGTTTGATATGCTTTATTATTTTTTCATTGCAAGATCTTTATGAGTAATTGTTTGTTGTCTTGGGATTTTTGTAATTATTCATTTTTTTCTTTTGAAGTGATTGATTAAAATTATAATTACATTTATCAAGTTTAAGATTTGAGTAGAGGAATGAGTAAATGAATAAGAAAAATATATTGACAAAAGAGAGGGAGGAGAGCAGCGAGACAGAGAGAGAGAACCAAGGCAAGACATTCATAATCCTATTATCTAACTTCATAACCTTATCTATATCCTCATAGTTCTAAATTGTTTAATCGGTATAATTTAAGTTTAATTAATGGCAATGCCACCATTAAGGGTGTTTATCAAAACCCGAGACAGCCAAAATGGAATCGAAATCGAGAAAACCGAATGGAAAATCTCGGTTATTGAGTTGGAAGAAGCGGTAAAGTACAATTCAACACCTTTATTCTTACTTTATAAACAAGAAATTCGACATGTTATATTATATAGAAATTATATGTTTTCACTTAATTGGTTTTAAAATGTGGTTATTATATAGAGTACTTTTATCAATTTACTACAATATTAATAGAACTGCAGCTGTTGTGCCTGAGACTAAAAATGACATTATCATGTTTGAGATAGATCTTTTTATTAATGTGACCTAAAATTAGGGATCTTTTTATTAACATGACAAAAACTTATGAGCCTTTTTTAATAATTCAAAAAGGTAGGGCTCCTTTTTATTATTTTCAAAGGCGTCACATTACTAAAATGTAAATAATCCCAATAAATATTCAAAGAACAATTTTATATTACCACAAAGCAAGCTGTAGCAACTGCAAACAAAAAAAAGGCACAAATTTGCATGGTACTAGCGTAACAGAATTTGTTGTTGCTCGATTTACAAAAAACATTCCTGTAAAAAAGCGCCGCTCAACAATTTCAATTTCTACAGTTCAAAGAAAACTGAGTTAACCCAAATCACTTCAAAAAAAATCCGATTAACCCAAAACCACTTTACATTTCAATTACTATAGTTCAAAGAAAATCCAATTAAACCATAAAACTTCTACATTTGCTGTCCAAAATCACTGCATTCATTGCCATTGATACTGTATTTGTTGTTTTTTCTTTATATTGCTGGTGACAAATAAGATGGGATGCGGTTGCTGTTTTTGATGGAAGAAAAGAGTAAGAGACGCAAATGAGGATCTTCCTTCCCCAACCTTTGATACCTCCATTTCAGATAAAACTTTTTGAAGTGATTCACTAGTTGGTTAATGTTAAATTTAGCCTAAAATATTTTATTGTTTAACATGTCGATGACTCTTGATATGATGATATTATAGAAACTTTTTTTATTTTTAGAGGAAAATAAAGCAATTCATTAACTTTTTGTTTCATTATTGTTTTATGATTGACTTGAATCACGCAGAATTGTTTACTGTTTGTGCTTCTAAAAGTGATTTTTGTATTTTTGGTCAAGAATAGTCAGATTTCATTCACTATTTAATATGCTTTATTATTTTGTCATTGCAAGATCTTCAGGCGTAATTGTTTGTTGTCCAGTCATTTTCTTAATTATTCTTTTTTGCTGTTGAAGTGATTGATTAAAATTATAATTACATTTATCATGTATGAGATTTGAGTAGAGGAATGAGTAAGAAGAATATATTGATAAAAGCGTGATAGCGAGAGAGAACCAAGGCAAGTCATTCATAATCCATCTAATTTTAGAACCTTATTTATATCCTCATGGCTATAAATTGCTTAATCCATATTACTTAGGTTTAATTAAAGATAATGCCACCATTAAGGGTCTTCATCAAAACCTAAAGCCGCCACAATTGATCCGAAACTGAAGAAACCGAACCGAAAATTTTGGTTATTCAGTTGGAAGAAGCGTTAAAGTACACTTGAACACCTTTATTCTTACTTTATAAACACGAAATTCGAGATGTTATATTGCGTAGAAACTGTCTGTTTTCGCTTTATTTGTTTTAAAATATGATTAATATAAAGTACGTTTATCATTTTATTGTACTATTAGTAAAACCGTAGCTTTTACGCCAAATTTGTTGAGTAAAAATGACATTACTATATCGGGGATGGACCTTATTATTAATGCAACAAAAACTTCAGGATATTTTTAATTAATATGACAAAAATCTAAGAGTCTTTTTAATAATTCAAAAATGCCGAGTTACTTTTTTATTACTTTCAAGAACATCGAGTTATTAAAATGTAAATAAGCCCAATAAATATTTAAAGTACAATTTTATATTACCACAGAGCAAGCTGCAACAACTGTAAACAAAAAAGGCCCAAATTTGCATGGTACTCACGTAATAGAATTTGTTTTTACTTGATTTACCAAAGACTTTCTTCAAAAAAAAGTACCACTTAGCAATTTCACTTTTAACAGTTCAAAGAAAATTGGGTTAACCAAAAATCACTCAACATTATAATTCTTGCAGTTAAATAAAACCTAACTAACCCAAATCTACTGAACATTTTAATTCCTATAGTTCAAAGAAAATCCAGTTAACCCATAAAAGTTTTGCATCTATTGTCCAAAATCACTGCATCCATTGCATTGACTACAGTATTTGTTGTTTTTTTCTTTCTATTGCTGGTGTGAGATACAATGGGATGCGGTTGTTGTTTTGAATGGAAGAGAAACAGAAGCAAATGAGGATCCCCCTTCCCCAACCTTTGATGCCTCTACTTCAAGGTAAAATGTTTTGAAGTGATTCACTAGTGGTTCAATCTTAAATTTAGCCTGAAGTTTTTTATTTTTTAATATGTCCATCACTCATGATATGATGATATTATAGAACCTCTTTGGATTTTTAGAGAAAAATAGAGCAATCCATTAACTTTTAGTTTTATTATTGTTTTCTGATTGACTTGAATTATGCATAATTGTTTACTTTTTGTGTTTCTTAAAGTGATTTTTGTATTTTGGTCAAGAATAGTAAGATTTCGTTCACTGTTTAATATGCTTTATTGTTTTGTGGTTAAATAATCTTTAATTGTAATTGTTTGTTCTCTTGAGATTTTCTTAATTATTCTTTTTTGCTTTTGAATTGATTGATTAAAATTATTATTGCATTTATCACGTATAAGATTTGAGTAGAAGAATGAAGAAGTAAAAGAAAGTTAAATTGAATGTTTATATATTCTCAAGAAACTTAAACTAAGCTTAGTTTTAAGTTATAACCTTATATCTTGAATAGACCGAGATCCGGTAAAGTAAATGTTTATCGTCTCCAATGGTAAAAAATACAACTCACGCACAGCCCAGATCCGGCGTGTGAAGGCGCATCGCCGAAATTCCAGGCCCCGGTGTTGGACTGACAGAATTGCCGCCACCCCCCAGTTCGTTTCGGACAAGCATCACTTTCATCCGGTAGAGGAATATCAGTTTATGCTTCGTCGTTTCCAACCCTTCTTCTTTTCCGAACTCCGGGCACCAACCATCATTGCGCCGCCTCAATCTACCGTCTCCCGCCATTCTTAAGCACCTAAACACCACTACCAATGCCACCACAAACCACCGACATCTCTCCGCCTAAACACTTCTCTCCTTCACTCCACTCTCTCTCCAGCCGTCCCTTCCCTATCTACCTACCCGTCTCCCACCACCACCAGCAAATCCAACACCAACAGCAGCCCAAAATCAACAACCACAGCCTTCCCAATCCGATCAGTCTCCAGCACCAAACCTCCCCACCAAACACCATCCCAACCTATTGTTCTCTCTCCCCAATTTCATATCCAAAACCATTTTTGAACCGATAGCTAGTGAGACAGTATCCATCTTCGTTGATGGCCTAACAGAAAGAACAACTAATTCATGGCTTAAAGCGTGTTTTCGAGAATTTCGGTCAATCTATGATACCTTTGTTTCAATGAAGAAAAGGTTTAGGTCTAGATATTCTTATGGCTTTGTTCGATTCCATGACTCGAGTGAAGTCGCATGGGAAATTACATCCATGAATGGAAGACGGGTGGTGGGTGTTAAGCTCAGAGTTCAATGGGCTAACCCATGCGGAAGACCAACTTCTTCATCCTACTGAAATCAGCCTCAATCAAGGGTTTTTCAGCAGGCCAGAGAAAATAAAGGGAATCAGGATCAGGGGAATACTTCAACTAGTCGGGTCGGAGATGTTGTGAATACAAACATTCCGAGGATTGTGGCATCGAACGTAAATAAGAGTGTGGAGGGATGGCTCAATCCTCTCAGGCTTCTCAGGCTGGGGGTCCTCGGAAACAGCCTCTCTTCGGGGTTGCCCCCTAAAGGGGGAAGGCTGCGTACACCTACCCCCCCAGAACCTGCTTTTGCGGGAGCCCTTGCAGGCACTGGGCTTGTTGTTGTTGTTGCAGGGATGGCTCAATCGATCAATAATTGCGCACTCGACTGATAAGGTTAGTCTGGACGATATCATCACTTTCATCACGGAGAACAACTTGTATGGATTAACCCCTTTTTATTTTGGTCTGTGACTCTGCTGGCACCTTGGAGTCTTATCTCAGGCCGCGCAAGGAGACTCTACTTCAGAAATTTAAACAGGTTTATAAATACAGCGGCGAGACTCTAGGCTCTCTGAGCAGATGAGTGTGGATTGAGGTTTATGGATTGCTTGTCCAATGTTGGTCAAAGGATTGCTTTACTGACATTGCAAAAATATGGGAAAATTTTGTTAAGGTGGACTCAAGGATGTTTGCTATGAGATGTGTTGATGTTGCTAGGATCCTTATTGATACATGCTCCACAAAATGTATTCACCAGATGATCCAAGTCCAGTTTAGCAGGGGACCACGTTTGGTGCTTGTCAAAGAAGGCAATTGTGAGAGGATTTCAGACTACTCACCCAAAGTTGTTGCTATGGTGGCCTCGGCTAGATTGGCAAGGGAACAAGCCTCTTTCTCCTTGCGATCCTACCGAGATAACCAGTGCACCATAGTGGCACGGCTTTCTCCAAGGGTCCAACCTCTTTCAATGCAGATGACAGATGCCTTAAACAACGGTGAAGAGGTTGGAGCTCCTCCTTCAAGGCCTATGAATGAAAGTGTGAGTGTCTTATGGCAATCATTAGGACATATTGCTATCCATATCGGTGGACAGTACTTTGGGAGGTGGGCCTTGGATTGCATTGGCCCGCGCCATGTACTACTTCCTACCGTGGCTCAGCCTGTGGCTCAAATGCCACTCCTGGAGACTCGAGTAGATCAACATCTCCCCCTTCTCCCGTGGGCTTGGAGTGATAAAGCTGGAACAATACAACCTCATGTTCAGATATCGCCTCAGGAAAACGAAGTTTGGGAAACTGCTAGTGATAATGACTCCGCAGCCTCTAGCCATGAGTTCCCACCGTGATTCGAACCAAATGACTTGCTGAGTCACCCACATATAGAGGTTTGTAGACAAGAGAAATAACGTATGCTAGGCCCGTTTATGGAGGGACCTAGCACAACTCGGATAAAAAAGGATAAAATGCAGATGACAAAAAGGTGTAGGCGAGCATTGAATCGTAAAATGAAAGAGAAAGAGAAGTGGGAACTACAAGACTTCTTGAAGGACATGTCGCCAAGGAGTAGTGCGCGGAATCCGGCTATAGCCTCTGGTAGAAAGAAAAAGAGGAGTAGGGTGAATCGGGATGACAGTGTCATTGATGCCAAGAAGATCGAGGAGGCTAGGAGAGTAATTGAGATCGGTAAGAGACTAGGTATGAATTTTGATGGCTTTGACCTGTCTAAGGTGAGTGCTATGCTCCATAGAAGGATGTGAGGGACCGACTCATATCATTAGGTGTTCTGTGGTGTGGCACGAGGTGACGTCGATATGAATGATGGTATTGGCTGCGTTCCAGCTTCGCTGAGTCCCATGTTTTGGCAGATTTAGCGCTTCGTTACTTTATTTTTCTGTTGTTTTGGTAGATCTTGTAGTCGATGTCGAGTTTGTCGTCGTCGTGCTTTAGTCTTGTCTTGAGGCACGTGTTTTTCCTGGTTTAGTTTGTCCTCCTGTTTATTGTCTTTTTTGTTTTCCCTTTTGGTCCCCGTTCTTTACGGGTGGACTCAGGTCTTGCTTGGTCGAGTAACCTGTTTTGTTTGCGATTTTGTCGCTAATTATCGAAAAAAGAGAGTAGAAGAATGAACAAAATAAGTAAGAAAAACATATTAATAGAAGAGAGGGCGGGAAGCAGTGAGATAGAGAGAGAGAACCAAAGCTAGATATTCATAATCCTATTCTCTAATTTTAGAACCTTATGTATATCCTCATGGTTCTAAGTTGCATAATCGGTATAATTTAGGCATAATTAATAGCAATGCCACTATTTAGGGTGTTTATCAAAATCCAAAATTGCCAAAATCTAACCAAAATCGAGAAAAACTGAACCGAAAATCTTGGTTATTGAGTTGAAAGAAGCAGCAAAGTACGCTTGAAGACCTATATTCTTACTTTATAAACACGAAATTCGAGATATTATATTATATAGAAATTGTCTGTTTTTACTTAATTTGTTTAAATATGGTCATTATAGAGTACGTTTATCATGTTATTGTACTATTAATAAAATTGCAGCTGTTATGCCTGATTTGTCAACTAAAAATGACATTATTATGTCAGAGATTGACCTTTTTAATAATGCAACACAAACTTAGAGATGTTTTTATTAATATGATAAAAACTTAGGTTTCTTTTTAATAATTCAAAAAAGTCAGGGTCATTTTTGTTATTTCCAAGAACTTCAAGTTGCTAAAATATAAATAATCCCAATAAATATTCGAAGTACAATTTTACATTACCACATAGCAAATGACAACAACTATAAACAAAAAATGCACGAATTTGCATGATACTCGCGTAACAGAATTTGTTGTTGCTTGATTTAACAATGACTTCTTTTAAAAAAGTACAGCTGGACAATTTCAATTTTTACAGTTTAAAGAACATTGGATTAACCCAAAATCACTCAATATTTCAATTCCTATAGTTCAAAGAAAATCCAATTAACCAAAAACTAATCGACATTTTAATTCCTATAGTTAAAAAAAAATCCAATTAACCCATAAAAATTCTGCATCTATTACCCAAAATCGCTGCATTTGTTGCCCTTAAATACGATATTTGTTGTTTTTTCTTTATGTCGTTGGTGAAAGATATAATGGGATGCGGTTGTTATTTTGGATGGAAGGAAAGAGAGAGACGAAAATGAGGATCTCCCTTCCCCAACCTTTGATGCCTCCACTTAGGTAAACTTTTTCAAGTAATTCACTAGTAGTTCCATGTTAATTTAGCCTAAAATATTTTATTGTTTACTATATCAATTACTTTTGATATGATGATATTATAGAAACTCTTTGAAATTTTAGAAAAAAATAAAGTAATACATTAACTTTTAGTTTCATTATTGTTTTCTATTTGGCTTGAATTATGCATAATTGTTTATTCTTTGTTCTTCTGGAAATAATTTTTGTATTTTTGGTTAAAAATAATCAGATTTTGTTCACTTTTTAATATGTATTATTGTTTTGTCATTGCAAGATCTTTATGTGTAATTGTTTGTTGTCCTAGAATTTTTTTAATTATTCTTTTTTTTCTTTTGAAGTTTTTGATCAAAATTATAATTACATTTATTTAGTATAAGATTTGAGTGAGGAGTAGTAAATGAGTAAGAAGAATATATAGACAAAAGAGAGAGGACAGCAGCGAGATAGAGAGAGAGAACCAAAGCAAGGCATTCATAATCCCATTCTCTAATTTTAGAATCTTATTTATATCCTCATGGTTCTAAATTGCTTAATCGGTATTACTTAGGTTTAATTAATGGCAATGCCACCGTTAATGGTGTTCATCAAAATCCAAAACTGACAAAATCGATCCGCAACCAAGAAAACTGAACCGAAAATCTCGGTTATTGAGTTGGAAGAAGGGGCAAAGTACCTTTCAACACCTTTATTCTTACTTTATAAACATAAAACTCAAGATGTAATATTATGCAGAAACTTTTTCTTTTCACTTAATTTGTTCTAAAATATGGTTATTGTAAGTATTAATAAAACCTTAGTTGTTACACCAGATTTGTCGACTAAAAATGACATTATCATGTCAGAGATGGACCTTTTTGTTGATGAGACGCAACTTAGGGATGTTTTTATTAATATAACGAAAACTTAGAGGCTTTTTTGATAAATCAAAAGGGTTTGGGTCCTTTTTATTATTTCCAAGAATGTTAAGCTACTAAAATGTAAATAATCCCAATTAATATTCAAATCACAATTTTATATTACCACAAAGCAAGCTGCAACAAATGTAAAAAAAAGGCGCGAATTTGCGTGGAATTGGCAAATAGAACTTGTTGTTACCTGATTACCAAAGACTTTCTTGTAAAAAAAGTACCGCTCAGCAATTTCAATTTCTACAGTTTAAAGAAAATCGGGTTAACCAAAAATCCCTCAACGTTTCAATTCCTGTAGTTCAAAGAAAATCCGATTAACCCAAAACCATTCAATATTTCAATTCCTGCAGTTCAAAGAAAATCCAATTGACTTATTAAAATTCTATATTTGTTGTCTAAAACCACTGCATTCATTGCCATTGAGTACGTCATATGTTGTTTTTCTTTATGTTGCTCGTGAAAGGTACAAGGGGATGCGGTTATTGTTTTGAATGGAAGGAAAGAGAAAGAGACAAAAATGAGGATCTCCCTTCCCCAACCCTTGATGCCTCCAGTTTAGGTAAAACTTTTTGCAGTGATTCACTAGTGGTACAATGTTAAATTTAGCCTAAAATACTTTATTATTTAATATGTCAATCACTCTAGATGTGATGATATTATAGACCCTCTTTGAATTTTTAGAGGAAAATAAAGTAATCGATTAACTGTCAGTTTCATTGCTTTTTTTTTGATTTACTTGAATTATGCATAATTATTTACTCTTTGTGCTTCTGACCGTGATTTATATCTTTTGGTCAAGAATAGTCATATTTTGTTCACTGTTTAATATGTTTTATTGTTTTGTAGATCTTTATATGTACTTGTTTGTTGTCCTCAGATTTTCTTAATTATTCTTTTTTGCTTTTGAAGTGATTGATTAAAATTATAATTCCATTTATCAAGTGTAAGATTTGAGTAGAGGAATGAGTAAATGAGTAAGAAGAACATATTGACAGAAGAGAGGGCGGGAAGCAGCAAGATAAAGAGAGAGAACCAAGGCAAGACATTCATAATTTCATTCTCTAATTTTAGAACCTTATTTATATCCTCAAAGATCTAAATTGCTTAATTGGTATAATTTTGGTTTAATTAATGGCAATGCCACCATTAAGGGTGTTTATCAAAACTTGAAACCCCAAAAATCGGACCAAAACCAAGGAAACCAAACCGAAAATCTCGATTATTGAGTTAGAAGAAGTGGCAAAGTATGCTTTAATGCCAGTATTCTTGCTTGATAAACACGAAATTCAAGATATTATATTATGTAGAAACTTTCTGTTTTCGCTTAATTAGTTTTATGATATGGTTATTATAGAGTACTTTTATCATTTTATTATAGTATTTATAAAACAGCAGCTGTTACACCATATTTATCAACTAAAAATGATATTATCATGTCGGAGATGAACTTTTTTATTAATGCGACACAAGCTTAGGAATCTTTTTATTAATATAACAAAAACTTAAGAGCCTTTTTAATAATTTAAAAAAGTTGGGGTCCTTTTTATTATTTTTAAAAATGTCAAGATACTAAAATGTAAATAATCCCAATAAATGTTCAAACCATAATTTCATATTACAACAGAGCATGTTGCCGCAACTGTAAACAAAAAAAGGAGTGAATTTGCATGATACTCAGCAATAGAATTTCTTGTTGCTTGATTTACCAAAGACTTTCTTGTAAAAAAAAGTACGGCTCAGCAATTTCAATTTCTACAGTTCAAAGAAAATCGGGTTAACCCAAAGCCACTCAACATTTCAAATCCACAGTTCAAAGAAAATCCAATTAACTCAAAACCACTCGACATTTCAATACCTACAGTTTACAGAAAATCAAATTAACCGATAAAAATTTTGTATTTGTTCTCCAAATCACTGCATTCATTGCCATTGAGTACAACATTTGTTTTTTTTTTTCTTTGTAATCTTGATACAATGATATGCGGTTATTGTTTTGGATGGGAGGAAAGAGAAAGAGACGAAAATGAGGATCTCCCTTCACCAGCATCTAAAACCTCCGTTTTTGGTAAAACCTTTTGAAGTGATTCACTAGTAGTTCAATGTTAAATTTAGCTTGAAATATTTTATTGTTTAATATGTCGATGCCTCTTGGTATGATGATATTATAGAAACACTTTGGAATTTTAGAGGAAAATAAAGTAATCCATTAACTTTAATTATTATTTTTTGATTGAATTGAATTATACATAATTGTTTACTCTTTGTGCTTCCAAAAGTAATTTTTGTATTTTTGGTCAAGTGTAGTCAGATTTATTCCCTGTTTAATATGCTTTCTTATTTTGTCGTTGCAAGAACTTTATGCGTAATGTATGTTATCCCGGGATTTTCTTAATTATTCTTTTTCTGCTTTTGATATGATTGATTAAAATTAAAATTATATTTATCAAGTATAAGATTTGAGTAAAAGAGTAGTAAATGAGTAAAAAGAATATGTTGACAGAAGAGAGGGAGGGCAGCAACGAGATAGAGAGAGAATCAAGACAAGACATTCATAATGCCACTCTCTAATTTTAGAACCTTATTTATATTCTCATGGTTCTAAATTACTTACTCGGTATTACTTAGAATTAATTAATGGCAATGCCACCATTAAGAGTGTTCATCAAAACCCAAAATGGCCAAAACCGATTCGAAATTGAGAAAACCGAGAAAATCTTGGTCAATAAGTCGGTAAGCGGTAAAGTATGCTTCAATATCTTTATCCTTACTTTATAAACACAAAATTTGAGATGTTATATTATGCAAAAACTGTTTGTTTTCGCTTAATTTGTTTTAAAAAATGGTTATTATAAAGTACATTTATCATTTCACTGTAGTATTAATTAAACCGCAGCTCTTACGCCAGATTTGTCGACGAAAAATGACATTATCATGTTTAAGATGGACTTTTTTTATTAATGCTACACAAACTTTGGGATGTTTTTATTAATACGGCAAAAACTTAGGATTCTTCTTAATAATTCAAAAAGGTCGAGATCCTTTTTATTTTTAAAAACACGCCGGCCACTAAATGTGAATAATCCTAATAATTATTCAAAGCACAATTTTGTATTATCATAGAGCAAGCAATAGCAATTGTAAACAAAAAAAGGCGTGAATTTGCATGGTACTCACGTAATAAAATTTATTTTTGCTTGGTTTACTAAAGACTTTCTTGTAAAAAAAGTAGCGTTCAACAATTTGAATTTCTACCATTCAAAGAAAATCGGGTTACCCCAAAATTGCCCATCATTTCAATTCCTACAATTCAAAGAAAATCTAATTAACCCAAAACCACTCAATATTTCGATTCTTATAGGTCAAAGAAAATTCAATTAATCCATAAAAATTTTGCATTTTTTGTCCAAAATCATTGCATCATTGCCATTGAGTATGACATTTGTTGTTTTTTGTTTATATTACTGGAGAGAGATATAATGCAATGTTGTTGTTTTGAAAGAAAAAAGGCGAAAATGAGGATCTGCCTACCCCAACTTTTAATGCCTCCACATCGGGTAAAACTTTTTGAAGTGATTCACTAGTGGTTCAATATTAAATTTAGCCTGAAATATTTTATTGTTTAATATGTCAATAACTCTTTTTTTTGGGTTAGAAATGTCAATAACTCTTGATATAATGATATTGTAGAGGAAAATAAAGTAATTCATTAACTCTTGGTTTTATTATTGTTGTCTGATTAACTTGAATTATGCATAATTGCTTACTCTCTATGCTTTTGAACGTGATTTTTATATTTTTGGTCAAGAATAGTCAGATTTCGTTCACTGTTTAATATGCTTTATTGTTTTGTGATTTAAAGATTTTTATGCGTAATTGTTTGTTGTCCTTGGATTTTTTTTAATTATTCTTCTTTTGCTTTTGAAGTGATCGATCAAATTTATAAGGATAAATTACAGAAAACTCTCCTAACCTTTGCTTCAATAAGAGAAAATCATTTTCACAAATAAAATCACTCACTAAACACCATCACTTTTGAAAATTTATCACTTTACCCCCAAATAATATTTTTTGACCATTTTTTCCCTTAAAATAAAATGGTTAAGTGTTTAACTTTATTTTTAGGCAGGGTTTTAAATTTTAAAGAAAAATAAGAATTTTTTATATTTTTAAAAAAGGAGATTTTCTGTATTTATAAAAATAATTATTTAATTTGTTATAGTAGTGACATTATAATATCAACAAAAAATATTATATTTTGTCTAATAAAATTTTTTATGAACATTTTAAAAATGCTTTTTATCTTCTAAACTTATAATATTATTACTATATTTAATAAAAATAATTATATTTTCATAAATATAAAAATTTCTTTAATTCTTTTGCTAAAAGCATAAAATTTTTAATTTTTATCTAAAAATAACAAACCTACTTATAAAAATAAAATTAAACAATTAACCCTTTACTTTTAAGGGGCAAAATGATCAAAAATAAGTAGCATAAGGGTTAAGTGATAAATTTTTAAAAGTAAGGCGGTTTTGTGAGTTCTTTTATCTGTGGGGGGAGGGGGTTTGTTTTAGAGACAAAAGACAATGGAATTTTTTATAATTTACCCAAATTCTGTAATGTGGTTTACAAAATTATATCAAAGCTGTTGGCTGACCGTTTACAAGCTGTTATGGGGAGAGTTACGAATATATCACAAGCGGCTATTGTGAGAGGCAGATCGATTTTTGATAATATTTTGCTAGGTCAGGAAATAATAAAACATTACAATCGAAAGAATTTGTCTCCACGTTGTTTTATGAAGATCGATATCTGGAAGGCCTATGATTCCGTGAGTTGGAGCTTTTTGCTGGCAGTGTTGAAGGGGTTGGGTTTCCCCGAGGGTTTTGTAGCTTTGGTACAGAGTGTATCTGGACACTGTCATATTCGATCTAGTTGAATAACAATCTAGTGGGGTTCTTCAAAGGGGCTCGCGGATTGAGGCAAGGGGATCCCATTTCCCCATACCTGTTTGTGTTGTGTATGGAATATTTGTCCCGGAGTTTCGCAATTATGGGGGAGATATTCAAATGTCATACTAAATGCGCTAAATTTGAGCTGACCCATCTGATTTTTGGGAATGATCTTCTCTCTTTTTCAAGGGGGGATTTGGGCTCGGTCAAGGTAATGTGGCAGGCTATGCTACGATTTGCAAAAGTCTCGAGCTTAAAGCCAAATGATCTCAAATCGGGAATTTGCTTTGCCGGGGTGCATGAGGATGATAAGGTAGAGATGCTGTGAGTCCTGGGGTTCAAGGAGTTGCATCTGCCACCCGGTTATCTCGGCATTCTGATAGCAAGTAGTAGACTTACACAAGCGCAGTATGGGCCAATTATTGAGAAGATAAGATCCAGAATTTTAGCATGGCAGAATAGAAAGCTTTCATATGCAGGTCACGTCGAGCTAATATGAACGGTTTTGAATGGGATTATCTCTTATTGGTTCAATATTTTTCACTTTCCGAAAGGGATTGTGAAAATTATTCAATCTATGATGATGCGTTTCTTGTGGAGAGAAAATATAGATAAGAATTCTGATTTTGTCCCGATATCATAGGGGCAACTATGTTTTCCGCATAGAGAAGGTGGGATAAGGCTGCTAAAACTTGAGGCTTGGAACGAGGCACACTACGTCAAGCTATTATGGAGAATTTAGGGGAAAGAGGATGCGTTTTGGATTCACTGGATACATGGGTACTCTATGAAAGAGGGATCGATGTGGACTACAAAAATCAAGGCTTCAGGCTCTTGTGGGTGGCGTGGGATTTTGGGCTGCACGGACGCATTATGGTCGAAATGGGGGGCAAATGCAGAGGTGCGAGTAAAGGAGATTGCATTGCGGGGTAAGGTGGTCATGAGGAGGGCTTATGATTTGGTGAGAGAGAGGAAAGAGGTTAGTCATTGGGGGCGCACGATATGGGAGAGTTCAGGCTATCCCAAACATAATTTTATATTGTGGATAGAGGCCAGATGACCGACTACAGAAGCAAGGTTTCAGTTGGGCAAGTGTGTGTCCGTTGTGTCGTTTGCAAGAGGAAGATGGTCCTCATTTGTTTTTCCCTTGCCCATGGGTGCAAGGAATATGGAGATAGATTTGTTCATGGAGCGGGATTTGATTTCACTTATCGCTTGAGTCAGAGTTAGATTAGTTCAAGAACACAGTCAAGAGCCGGTTGCAGCAATAACAATAACAACAGTCCTAGTGCCACAAGGGCTCCCACCTAAGCAAGGTCTGGGGGGTGGATGTACACAGCCTGCCCGCTTTAGGGTGCTACCTTAAAAAGAGGCTGTTTCCGAGGACCCCCAACCTGAGGAGCGTGTCACCATAGAGCCTGAAAGCATGAAAATAATTTAGTATTAGATCAATATATAACACAAGCCTAGCATACGAAGCAAAACTCAAGGAAAGCTCGATGGGAACACAAAGGGGGTAACTGCAGACATATAAACGGCTAGTAAAGATACTGATACCTAAATAGATGCTCCAATATGAGATTTCCAAAGAGGAAGTAAAGATCCCTAGAATCACTAGTGCAAGCAGTCAAAGGTGCTCTACTCTAAGCCGCTACTTCAGCCACCCCTATGCTAGCCCTCCACTGAGTTCGATTTAAGGCCATTTCCTCCTGTAGGTTTAAGTGGTTGAGGTCTTGTCGGATCGTCTCCATCCATCTCTTCCATGTCCTGCCTCTCGCTCTCCTCCCTAGTGTACTGTGAGATTGTTCGCATCTTCTGACTGGAGCCATGGTTGCTGTCCTTCTAACATGACCGAACCATCTCAAACGTTGCTCCCTTAATTTATCCTCAATCGATGCAACGCCTAATTTGGCTCTTATTACGTCGTTCTTGATCCTATCCTTCCTTGTGGGTCCGCACATCCACTGTAGGATCCTCATCTCCGCCACCTTCATCTTCTGTGAATGGTGTTGTTTCATTGGCCAACACACCGCCCCATAGGACATAGCCGGTCTCACAACCATTTGTAATATTTTCCCTTTAGCTTTAATGGGAACCTTTTGTCGCAAAGTACCGCTGAAGCCATCCTCCATCTATGCCATCCTACTTTAATCCGATTTTTAACATCTTCGTCCACTTCGCCAATGTGCTGCACCAAGGAACCCAAGTATCTGAAACTCTCTTTTTTCTGTATGGTCTCAGATCCTAGCTTGATGTCTACTATCCTAGGCGAGGTGGCGGGACCAAACTTAAGTTCCATGTGCACGATCTTGGATTTATTGATTCGTAGTCCCTTGGACTCCAATGCCCTTCTCCACAATTCCAGCTTGTCGTTTACCTCATCTCGAGACTCCCCTATCAAAACTATGTCATTTGCAAAAAGTATGCACCAAGGCACGTCACCTTGGATGTGCGTAGTGAGCTCATCCATAGCCAGTATAAACAGAAAGGGACTCAAGGCAGATCCTTGATGTACCTCGACTGTTATTGGAAAAGCTTTTGTCTCTCCCTCCATTGTACGCACATTAGTTTGTGCACCGTCATACATGTCTTTAATGGCCCGGATATAAGGCACTGGAATGCATTTCCTATCCAGAACCCTCTAGAGGACCCCCATTGGAGCTTTATCATATGCCTTCTCCAAATCAATGAAAACTATGTGGAGATCTTTTTATCTCTCCCTGTACCGCTCTATCGTCCGCCTTAAGAGGTGGATGGCTTCTATTGTTGATCTCCCAGGCATAAATCCGAATTGATTCTCGGTTACCTCTATCTGTTGCCATAACCTCCTTTCTATGATCCGCTCTCATAGCTTCAGAGTGTGGCACATTAGTTTAATACCCCGATAGTTGGCGCAACAGCAGACATCGCCTTTGTTCTTATAGATCGGATCAATGTGCTCTTCCTCCATTTGTCTGGCATCTTTTTCCCTAGGAGGATTTGGTTAAATAATGTAGTCAGCCAACTGATGCCCTTCTGTCCAAGGCATTTCCATGCCTCTATGGGAATTCAGTCTGGACCAACTGTTTTACTCCTTCCCATATGTTTCAGGGCTTCATTGACTTCGTCGGGAGTAATCCACCTATAATACCAGTGGTTCTGGTGCTCCGGCGATGTTCGGAGATCGTTTAGGGATACACCAGTATCTCCCTGATCGTTGAGCAGACCGTGGAAGTAGGCTCTCCATCTAGCTTTAATTTGTTGCCCATCCACAAGCACCTATCCATCCTCCCCTCTTATGTGCTTTACTTGGTCCAAATCCCTCGTCTTGCTCTCTCTTGCTTTGGCAATTTTACATATATATCCTTGGCTCCCTCCTTAGTATCTAGCCTTTTGTAGAAATCCTTATAGGCTCTTGATTACACATCTCTGACTGCTCTCTTTGCTTCTTTCTTAGCTTGCAGATACTAATGTTGCTTGTCCTCGTCACCACTGCTTCCCCATTCCTTGAAGCAGTCTCTTTTGGCCTTAATCTTCTCTTGGACCTCCTCGCACAACCACCGGGACTCTCTATTGTTTGGTGTCGACACGCCCAGAACTTCGCGTGCTAGTACTTTAAGCTTTTGTGCCAGTTGGTTCCACATTTGGTTTGTAGCTCCCTCCAAATCCCACAGGACCTCTGACTCTGCTCTTTCCTTATAAACTTTCAACTTCTCCCCCTTTAGATCCCTCCGGTGAATATATGTATGCATGGGTTTCCTAGTTTTTTGGCCCTCCTCTTGTTCTCTACATCAGCGTACAACACCTTATGTTGTGTGGAAAGGTCTTCCCCTAGGATAACCCTACAATCCTGTACCCTTCTTCTTAGTAGTATGTAATCAATCTAGGTTCTTATCCCGCCTCTTTGATACGTGAGGATATGCTCATCACGCTTTCTGAAGAAGGTGTTGGCAATTGTTAGCTCATAAGTGACAGCAAAGTCTAGGAGCACTTTGCCTTTGGCATTTCTAGTTCCAAAACCAAATCCTCCATGGTATGATATGTACCCATCCTCAGTCGTGCCAACATGCCTGTTGAAATCCCCGGCAATCACCACTTGTTCAGTTTGGGGTATGCCTTGCATCGTTGTGTCTAAGTCCGCCCAGAATGTTGCCTTCTCATGCTCTGTTAGTCCAGTATGAGGTACGTAGGAACTGATGATGTTCCATATCTCCCTTTCTAGGACCATCTTGATGGCTATGATCCTATCGTCGATCTTAGACACTCTAACAACTTTATCCTTGAGACTGCGATCCACAAAGATGCCAACTCCATTCCTGCCTTTGACCTTGCCCGTGTACCATAGCTTATATCCCAACATATCTCTGGCTTTCATGCCAACCCATTTAGTCTCTTGCAAACAAAGGATGTTGATCCTTCTCTTCATCGTCAATTGGGCCACCTCGAAGCTCTTCTTTGACAGCGTCCCAACATTTAGTGTTCCCAGTCGCAATTTTCCCACTCCCTTTTGTTTCGTCTTCCCCCTCTCCAACCCCTTTGGAGATGGCCTCAGGTTTTGACTTCCATAAGTAGTAGCATTCATCCACTAATTGTCACTATCTGAAGCCCGGTAATATAGATAATAAGATAATATAGAACAGGAAGCAGGAAGAATATCACCACACATAGGCATGTAACTACCACCTCAAAGCATGAAAATAAACCGCAGTCAATAACAAACAAAATCAAGCATTAAGGGGAATAATGAATAGCTCAAAATAATAATACCCAACAACAATAATTAAGGCTTAAATGCTTCCCTACAGTAGTAAAGGATAGATCAAACCTGGTGCAGGTGCATGGTCGAGACTATTACCTGTCTAATACTTACCTGGGCCCGCTTGTTGCTATGGGCTGCAGGGTGCAAGTTGTAGAGGTAGTCTTTTGTTTGGGTTAGGATCGATCTTTTTGGTTAGCTTATGTTGGGTGAGGTTCGGGTTGAGGTCTAGCTAGGGCGGGTGTAGTTTATATTTATTTTTAGTTTTAGGTATAGGTATAGGGTGGTGTGGTGGAGTTAGTTAGAGCGTCGATGAGGCCTGGTGGTGGTGATGTGTTTGAGGTGGTGTGTGGGTGGGGCCTGGTGGTGGTGAGGCAAGGTGGGGTTCGAGGTTGGTGAGGCAAGGTGGTTAGTGATTGGTTTGAGGTGTGTGGGTGAGGCGGTGAGGTGCATGGGTGAGGCCTAGTGGTGATGATGGGTTCAAGGTGCATGGGCGAGGGTGAGCTGGTTAGTGTGAGTGGGTGAGGCTAATTATTGGTGGAGTTCGAGGTCGGTGCGGGGTAGTGCGTCAGTACTGTCGCGGAGGTGCAAATGGAGGTCGGGTGGTGGGGGGTGGTGCAGATGGAGGTCGCGGTGGTGGGATGTGGTGCGACAGGTCAAGGCGGTGGTGGTCAAAGCGGCTGCGTCGCGTTGGTCAGCGTTGGGCCGTCCCTGTCTAGGTGGCGTCGCCGGGGTTGGTGGTGTCCCGGTGGGTGTCGGTGAGGTTGCTGACGTGACACGGCTGATGGGATGTGGGCAGGGAGACGTTGCGAGAGTCAAGAGCCGGTTGCCTTTAAGCAAAATTCGGAGAATAGTGTTAGCGACCACAATTTACACTATTTGGAGAGACAGGAACTTTAGGAAGTTTAGGGATATCGAAGAGTCACAAGAAAATGTAACTAGGATTCTCAAAATAAATGTGCGGCACATCTTAACTTTTTTTTCATTTACAGGATAGTAGCATAGTTTGATACATGTGAATAGGGGTTGAGACTGGTGACTCTTGAGATGATGTGCAGAGCTAGTTAAGAAGTCGACAATTTTAATATATATAGTACTGCTATATGTGCTTGCCTTTTGGCAAAAAAAAATTTGAGTCAAGAAGTAGTAAATGAGTAAAAAAATATATTGACAAAAGAGATGAAGGGGAGCAGTGAGATAGAGAGCGAAAACTAAGGCAATACATTCATAATCCCAATGGCTAATTTTAGAACTTTGTTTGTATCCTCACGGTTCTAAATTATTTTATCGGCATTAGCTAGATTTAATTAATGGCAATGCCACCATTGAGGGTGTTCATCAGAACCCAAAACAGCCAAAATCGAGAACTAAACCCAAAAATCTTGGTTATTGAGTTAGTAGAAATAGTAAAGTACACTTCAACACCTTTATTCTTACTTTATAATTATGAAATTCAAGATGTTATTTTGTAGAAACTATCTATTTTTACTTAATTTATTTTTAAATATGGTTATTAAAGAGTATGTTTATTATTTTAATGTAGTATTAATTAAACTCCAACTGTTACGCAAGATTTGTCGACTAAAATTTACATTATTATGTTGGAGATGGACTTTTTTGTTAATGCAACACAAACTTCGAGATGTTTTTATTAATATAACAAAAACTTAGGATTCTTTTTAATAATTCAAAAAGATCGGGATCCTTTTTATTATTTCTAAAAACGCTAGATTACTAATATGTAAATAAACCCAATAAATATTCAAAGTACAATTTTATATTACCAAAGAACATGCTGCAACAACTGTAAACAAAATAGGCATGAATCTTCATGGTATTCGCATAATACAATTTATTGTTGCTCGATTTACCAAAGACTTTTTTGAAAAAAAAAAGTAGCGCTTAGCAATTTCAATTTCTGCAGTTCAAAGAAAATCGGGTTAATTAAAAATGACTAAACATTTCAATTCCTACAGTTCAAAAAAATATTAACCCAAAACCACTCAACATTTCAAATCCTACAGTTCAAAAAAAGCCCAATTAAGGCATAAAAATTCTATATTTGTTGTCCAAAATTATTGCATTTGTTGCCATTGAGTACGGCATTTGTTGGTTTTTCTTTATGTTATTGGTGAGAGATACAATGGGATGCTGTTGCTGTTTTGGATTGAAGAAAAAGAGAAAGAGACGAAACTGGGATCTTCCTTCTCCAACCTTTGATGCCTCCACTTTAGTAAAAACTTTTTGAAGAGATTTACTAGTGGTTCAATATTAGATTTAACCTGAAATATTTTATTGTTTAATACGTTGATCACTCTTGATATGATGATATTATAGATTCTCTTTGAATTTTTGGAAGAAAATAAAGTAATCCATTAACTTTTAGTTTCATTACTGTTGTCTGATTGACTTGAATTGTGCATAATTGATTACTTTTTGTTCTTTTTTGTATTTTTAGTTTAGAATAGTTAGATTTTGTTCACTGTATAATATGCTTTATTGTTTTGTGATTAAAAGATCTTTATGCGCAATTGTTTGTTGTCCTGAGATTTTTGTTTTAATTATCCTTTTTGGCTTTAGATGTGATTGATTAAAATTATAAGGGTAAATTACAGAAAACTATCTTGACTTTTGCTTCAATAACAGAATCCCCCTCACAATTAAAACCACTCACTAAACCTTATCACTTTAAAAATTTTTCATTTTATCCCCACATAACTTTTGTTTTTGATCTTTTTGCCTTTCAAAATAAAATGGTTAAGTGTTTGATTTTATTTTTTGGTAGGAATTTTATATTTTGAAGAAAAATAAGATTTTTTTTTATATTTTTTAGAAAAGAAAAGTTTTTGTATTTATAAAAATTATTATTTTAATTACTTAGAGTAATGATATTATAACATTAATAAAAAAATATTATATTTTATCTTATAATATTTTTTATAAAAATTTTAAAATACTTATTATCTTCTAAACTTATAATATTATTAATATAATTAATTAAATAATTATATTTTTATAAATATAGAAAGTTTTCTAATTTTTTTTGCTAAAAATATAAAGTTTCTAATTTTTGGCTAAAAATAACAATCACCTTATAAAAAAAAAATTAAATATTTAACCCCCTCACTTTTAAAAGATAAAATAGTCAAAAATAAGTTGCATAGGAGTTAAGTGATAAATTTTAAAAAGTCAGAGGGTTTTGTGAGTGCTTTTATTTGTGATGGAGTTTTTTGTTTTTAAAACAAAAGACAAGGGAATTTTTTTAGAATTTACCCAAATTATAATTACATTTATCAAGTACAAGATTTGAGTAGATGAGTAGTAAATGTGTAAGAAGAATATATTGACCGAAGAGGGGACGGGAGCGGTGAGATAGCCGGCGAGAAGCAAGGCAAGACATTCATAATCCCATTGGCAATTTTAGAATCTTATTTATACCCTCATTGTTCTAAATTGCTTTATTGGTATTACTTAGATTTAATTAATGGTAATGCCACCATTAAGGGTGTTCATCAGAACCTTAAACCGTCAAAATTGATTCAAAATCGAAAAAATCGAACCGAAAATCTCGGTTATTGAGTTGGAAGAAGCGGCAAGGTACGTTTCAGCACCTTCAGCACTTTAATAATTCAAAAACGTTTGGATCCTTTTTATTATTTTTAAAAATGTCAAAGTACTAAAATATAAATAATTGCAAATAAATATTCAAAGCACAATTTTATGCTACCGCAGAGCAAGAAGCTGCAATTGTAGACAAAAAAGACGTGAATTTGCATGGTACTCACATAATAGAATTTGTTGTCGCTTGATTTACCAAAGACTTTCTTGTAAAAAAAAGAAAAAAAGTAGCCCACAGTAATTTTAATTTCTACAGTTCAAAGAAAATTGGGTTACCCCAAAATTACCCAACATTTCAATTCTTACAGTTAAAAGAAAATCCAATCAACTAAAAATCAATCAATATTTCAATTACTACAGTTCAAAGAAAATCCAATTAATCCATAAGAAATCTGCATTTGTTGTCCAAAATCACTGCATTTGTTGCTATTGAGTATGACATTTGTTGTTTTTTTGTTTATGTTATAGTTGAGAGATACAATGGGATGCGGTTGTTGTTTTGGATGGAAGAAAAGAGAAAGAGAAGAAAATAGGATCTCCCTTCCCTAACTTTAGATGCCTCCACTTCAGGTAAAGCTTTTTAAAGTGATTCCCTAGTGGTTCAATATTAAATTTAGCCTAAAATATTTTATTATTAATTATGTTGATCATTATTAATATGATGATATTATAGAACATCTTTGAATTTTTAGAGAAAAATAAATTAATCCATTAACTTTTAGTTTTATTATGGTTGTCTGATTGACTAGAATTATGCATAATTGTTTATTCTTTGTGCTTCTGAAAGTGATTTTTTGTATTTTTGGTCAAATTTGTCAGATTTTGTTCACTGTCTAATATGTTTTATTATTTTGTAATTGAAAGATATTTATGCGTAATTGTTTGTTATCCTGAGATTTTCTTACTCATTCTTTTTTGCTTTTGATGTGATTGATTAAAATTATATAGGTAAATCATAGAAAACTCCCCTGACTTTTGCTTCAATAACAGAAAATCTCTGTTACAAATAAAATCACTCACTAAGCTGCACCACTTCTGAAAATTTATTACTTTATTCCCAAATAACTTTTTTTTTTACCATTTTGCCCTTCAAAATAAAATGATTAAATATTTGATATTATTTTTAGATAGGGATTTTATATTTTGAAGAAAAATAAGGATTTTTTTATATTTTTAAAAAAAGGGAGATTTTCTATATTTATAAAAATTATTAATTTAATTAATTATAGTGGTGACATTATAATATCAACAAAAAATATTATATTTTATTTCATAATATTTTTTTTTAAATTGTAAAAATGCCTTTTATCTTCTGAATTTACAATATTGATAATATAATAAAATAATTTTATTTTTATAAATATATAAATTTTTTTAATGATTTTGCAAAAAATATAAAGTTTCTAATTGTTGTCCAAAAATAAGGATTTTTTATATTTTTAAAAAAGGGAGATTTTCTATATTTACAAATATTATTAATTTAATTAAGTATAGTAGTGATATTATAATATCAACAAAAAATATTATATTTTATCTCATAATATTTTTTACAAAAATTTTAAAAATATCTTTTATCTTCTAAACTTATAATATTGTTAATATAATTAAATAATTATATTTTTATAAATACAAAATTTTTTTTAATGATCTTTCTAAACATATAAAGTTTCTAATTGTTGTCAAATTATAACAACTGCTTATAAAAGTAAAATTAAATATTGAACTTCCTCACTTTTGAGGGTAAAATGGTCAAAAATAAGTTTCATAGAGGTTAAGCGATAAATTTTTAAGAGTGAAGGGGTTTTGTGAGTGCTTATATTTGTGAGGGGTTTTTTATTTTTAAAACAAAAGACTGTGGATTTTTTTTTAATAATTTATCCAAATTATAACTACATTTATTAAGTATAAAATTTGAGTAGATGAGTAGTAAATGAGTAAGAAGAATATATTGACCGAAGAGGGAAGGGAGCAGCAAGATAGAAAGCGAGAACCAAGGCAAGACATTCATAATGCCATTCACTAATTTTAGAACCTTATTTATATCCTCCTGTTTCTAAATTACTTTATCAATATTACTTAGATTTAATTAATGGCAATGCTATCATTAATTGTGTTCATCAGAACCTTAGACTGCCAAAATTGATCCAAAATCGAGAAAGCCAAACCAAAAATCTCAGTTATTGAGTTGGAAGAAGCGGCAAAGCACTTTTCAATACCTTTATTCTTACTCCGTAATCATGAAATTCAAGATGTTATTACGTAGAAACTATCTCTTTTTGCTAATTTGTTTTATAATATGGTTATTATGGAGTATGTTTGTCATTTTACCCTAGTATTAATAAAACTATGGCTGTTACGCCAGATTTGTCAGCTAAAAATGACATTATCATATTGGAAATGGACCTTTTTACTAATGCGACGCAAACTTGGGGATGTTTTTATTAATATGACAAATTTATAATTCTTTTTAATAATTCAAAAAGGTCAGGGTATTTTTTTATTATTTCCAAAAATATTAAGGTACTAAAATGTAAATAATCTCAATAAATATTCAAAGCACAATTTTATATTACCATAGAGCAAGGTGCAATGACGGTAAACAAAAAAAGGCGCTAATTTGCATGGTACTCTCGTAATAGAATTTCTTGTTGCTTGATTAACTAAAGACTTTCTTGTAAAAAAAAGTACCGCTCAGCGATTTCAATTTCTGCAGCTCGAAAAAAAATCGGGTTAACCGAAAGCCACTCAACGTTTCAATTTCTATAGCTCAAAGAAAATTCAATTAACCTAAAACCTCTCAACATTTCAATATGTACAGTTCAAAAAAAAAATCCAGTTCATCCATAAAAATTCTACATTTGTTGTCCAAAATCATTGCATTCATTGCCATTTATTAGTATAGTACCCTAGGTTGTATTTATCTGTATTTATATCAGCTTACGGGCTCTTCCATAATTTACATTTTCTAGATATCTTTATATATACATGACTCAACAACCCTATTGGGTATGCTCCCATAATTATTCTCTCACATGGGAGCAGAGCATACCAAATCCTAAAAACCTTATCTCTTTTGGTAGCACAGCGCCCTCCTCATGCCGGCTTCCAAAGAAAACCCTAGCGACGCCAAGCCCAAGCGGCGCCGCATCCCAACGCAAACAAAACCCTAGCGCCGCCACGACTCTACTGGCTCCACCCTTTCTTTCTCTTCTCTGGTGAACACACCTCATGGGAGTAGTGCGTTGACCTCATCTGCGATTGGTGATTCCTTGGCTACAAATCCCAACTCCTCCTCCCCTCTGCCACCACCTTCAACACTGTCGCCAATCTCCCTGGCAGCCTCATCGGTGGCTGATTTCCCTTCGCCAACCACCAGCCGTCTCCCGACACCCCCTCACCTCGGGTCTCTGCCTCCATTGGTCTTGGTGCCCCTCTTTCCCAGCCATACCTACGGTCCCTCGTTTGCAACCTTAAACTTTACTAGTGGATACTTCGGTTCCTCATCCATGATTCCTGGTATTGACAATGTCTCCTCTCTCCTTGCCCATCAAAATAATTTTGCAAACCCTCTTCCCACACCCTTCTTTGGGTCCCCCTACCTCCCTGCACCTTCCTTTCCCTCGGTACCTCTCCCTACCTCCTCAATTACGAGTCTTGTTACAGTTAAACATGACTCTCCCATCGATTACACCACTTGGACGGAATAAGTATCCATGCTATTACGTGCCTATCGTCTTATGAGGTTTGTCGATGGCTCCCATCGCTGCCCTTCCCCTCAAATTCAAACTCCAACCAGTACCTTCATCTCTAACCCTAACTATCATACTTGGTCTTGTGTTGATCAAAGTATTAGGGCTTGTTTATCTGCCTCCTTTGCCCGCCCTATTCTCAATGATGTCATTCACCACCCCACCGCTAAAGATATGTGGGATGCCTTAGCTAAAAGATTCCGTGATTACTCTTTTGCCAAAGAATTTGACCTTCAGTATCAACTTGTCACTCTCCACAAGGATAACAAAATCATGCCTGCCTCCCTTACTAGACTCAAAACAATAACCTATGACCTCGTTGCCACTGATTCACCGGTCTCAAATAGAGAGTTAATGCACTATGCCCTCTTTGGCCTACCGTTGGAGTATGCTGCTTTTAATATATTCACTCGAAACTCCTCCTACAATCTCACCTTCGAGCAACTCAAGACGGCATTATTCGATGAAGAGGCTACTCTTTCTCCCATTCGGGCCCGATCAACCCTGGATCACAGTCATGCCTTAGCTGCGCAGGTCCACACTCCAATTACAAAGGTGTTGGGCGCGGTAGGGTGGACATGGTCGCAAGGGTCGTGGACGTAACTCCAACCGTTAAGGGAATCAAGGAGGGCGTGGAGGGTATCACGGTTAACCGCAGCACGCCGGGTCGGGTTCGGTCATTCCTGGTGTCGCATCTCTGACATAACAACCTTAGGTGAGAAATGCAACTATTTTTCCTTGTTAGTCTCACGATGGTATACTCGGCACCTGGTCTCGTGTTTGTCAGATTTGTCATCAGGCCAGTCACGCCGCCTCTCTTTATCCACACCATTATGTCAACACTGATCTCTCTCATTCACTTTCTGCCATATCCGTTACTGGTTCCGCTGATCCTACATGGTACCCTGACTCGGGGGCGTCTAACCATATGACTTCTAACCCAGGTATTTTGAAGAATCTTTCTCCTTATACTGGTTTTAAATCTATTCAAATTGCCAATAGTGCCCTTTTACTTGTGAAACATGTAGGCTCGTCTAATTTTCGTACTCCATCCCATGATTTAATGCTTTCTAATGTTTTATTGGTTCCTAGTCTCACTTACAACCTCCTGTCCATTAAATAGTTGTGTCGTGACAATAACTACTTCGTTGAATTTGTCTCCTCTTCCTTTTGTGTCAAGGACAAGGCCACGGGGATGCCCCTCCTCAGGATACACAATAATGGACCTCTCTATGGCTTCTCTCCGCACTTTAATGGACTCATAGCATAGACCGCTCCGGCAGAACTATGACACATGCGCTTAGGTCATTTAGGAAATTCAGTTGTTGATACTTTGAGGACTCGTTGTTTGCTCAGTTCTAGTTCCATAAAACATTGTCATGCATGTTACTTAGGCAAATCACATTGTTCATCATTTTCTCGTGTTTTGCATACTACTACTGCACTTTTACTATTAGGATATGTCTCAAATTTTATGTAATTTAGTTATAAGTCTCGTCGTGAGCAAGCCGATCGATTGCTGGAATGTCCGATCGATCGGGGTGTAGTGCTGGAGCATGGGAGCAGCAGAGACTCTGCCGATCGATCGGGAGCCCAAATACCCGTGACCTAATTCGTTCAGTATAAATAGACCTTGAGGGTTTCAGTTTTAGGGGACCCAATACAATTAAGAGAGAGCCGCCGTTCAGAGAGTTGAGAGGAAGTGATTTTGTAATTCTTCCATCGATCTCGTTCAGAGGACGTGTCTTTGTAATTCTTCCATTATTTGTAATCAATTAAGATTCTCCATCTCCGTCCATAGTTTTTCCCTTCTTGATTGAAGAGGGGTTTTCCACGTAAATCTCTGTGATTCTTTGTTTGTTCTCTTTTACCTCTTTTATTTACTTCTCTTGTATGTTATAGTATTTGAATCAAATCCAATTCTTGGGGTGTTAAGTTCTGCACTAGGAAGATATTACTTCCTTTACAAATTGGTATCATAGAATATCAGATTTTCAGATTCCTAACAAATTGGTATCCAAGCATATCAAGTTTGTTCCAATTTTCCCTTACAATTAGTATTAGAGCCCTGTTATTTTGATTTGGTACTGTGACGTATGCAGTTAGATTTGAAGTTGAGAAGTTTGGTGGTCAAGGCAGTTTCAGTTTATGGCAGGTTCGCGTTAAGGGCCTTTTGACACAGAGTGGTTTGAAGAAAGCCTTAGAAGGAAAAGAGAAGAAACCTAAGAGTTTATCTGAAGCATAGTGGGAGGAGTTAGATGAAAGGGCTTTTACGGCAATTCAGATGAGTCTTATCGATGACGTTTTGACATAAGTTTTGGAAGTGAAGACGGCTAAGTAGTCGTGGGAGAAATTGCAAGAGATGTTTTGTTTCAAGTCTGTCTCCAACAAACTTACAGTTAAGCGTCGGTTGTTCATATTTCGTATGTCAGAAGGTATGTCACTTAAGAATCATGTTAATGAATTTAATTCGTTAATTCAAGAATTAAAGGAGCTTGAAAATGCTCCGAAGGATGAAGATCAAGCAATGTTATTGTTATGTTCACTCTCTACCTCTTATAAAGGCTTTGTTGAAAGCATGCTTTATGGTGGTAGAAACAACTATCACAGTTGATGAGGTTAAGAAAAACCTGTTGAGTAAAGAAAGAGTAGATAAGGAGTTGTCTGACTTCGTTCAGAACTCAGGTAGTGGTTTATTTGTCAAAGGGAGAACCGAGTCTAAAGAATATAATCATAGTGGAAATAAGTCTAAGCCTAGACATCAAGATCTATCCTGTAATTACTTTTATAAGAAATGGCATATTAAGAGAGACTGTTACATGCTTAAGAGAAAACTAGAAGCAGATAACAGATCTGACCAGAGATCCGCAGCAGCTAGTGTTGTAGTTGAAGACAAGAATGAGGGCGATATACTGTCTGTGTCTGAACCTCAGTCCAGTTTTAGAGGTAGTTGGATTTTGGATTCAGGTTGCTCCTATCATGTTTGTCCCAATCGAGATTGGTTTTCCACGTACGAGTCAATTCAAGGTGGAGTTGCTTTGATGGGCAATGATGCTACATGCAAAGTTTTGGGTATAGGAACAATTCGTATTAAGATGTTCGATGGCACTATTAGGACTTTGAGCGATGTTCGTCACATTCCTAGTTTGAAGAAGAATCTCATTTCTTTAAGTACTCTTGAGTCACATGGGTACAGGTACACAGCTGAAGATGGAGTTATGAAGGTTCTTAAGGATGCTTTAGTTGTGATTAAAGGCAGAAGGGTGGGAACATTATATGAACTTTTTAGTTCCGGAGTTGCAAGATCAGTTAAGATATCTTCATCATCATCGTTGACAGAACTAGGTATCACAAAGTCATGGGGCACGAGGATTGGATCAGTCAGGTGATAAGGGTTTGTCTGAGCTTGGTAAAAGGGGCTCGTTGTGTAGTCAGTCTACAGAATTGAAATCTTGTGAACACGACATTTATGGGAAGCAGAAAAGAGTTCGCTTTAAGCAATTCTTGACAAGTAGAGATGTCACATTTGATGAGTTTTCATTATTGAGTCCACAGAAGATGTCATCTGTTGTTTGTGATTTAGGCCAGGTGAATAAGCCAGAGGGAGTTCAGTTTCAGTTAAGTAACATAGTTCTGCAGCAGGTGGCTATTTTAGAAGATGTGTCAAGAGGCAATTCAGAGAAGAAGAAGATAGGTATTGCTGATAACCTCACAGATATGTTCAGTCAGTTGCTACCTAACTGGAAGTTCAAGCATCGCTCGAACTTAGTTAGGCTTTCTGTTTTGTTTAGTTAACCCCGTGTGAGGGGTGTTCCATGGAGTAGGTGAAGAAAATTCTTTTATGTGTAAATTTGAGCCAAGGTGGTGGAGATTTGTAAGGATATGTCTCAAATTTTATGTAATTTAGTTATAAGTCTTGCCATGAGCAAGTCGGTCATTCGGGGAAGGTCCGATCGATCGGGTGCAGTGCTGGAGTATGGGAGCAGCAGAGACTCCGCCGATCGATCGGGGGAAGCCGATCGATCGGGAGCCCAAATATGCTTCACCTTATTTGCTCAGTTTAAATAGACCTTGAGGATTTCAATTTTCGGGGATCCAATCCAATTAAGAGAGAGCCGCCGTTCAGAGAGTTGAGAGGAAGTGATTTTGTAATTTTTCCATAGATCTCGTTCAGAGGAAGTGTCTTTGTAATTCTTCCATTATTTCTGATCAATTAAGATTCTCCATCTCCGCCCGTGGTTTTTCCCTCCTCGATTGAAGAGGGGTTTTCCGTGTAGATCTCTGTGTTTTTTGTTTGTTCTCTTTTACCTCTTTTATTACTTCTCTTGTGCGTTATAGTATTTGAATCGGATCCAGTTCTTGACGTGTTAAGTTCCGTGTTAGGAAGATATTACTTCCTTTACAAATTGGTATCATTGAATATCATATTTGTTCAGATTCCTAACAAATAGGTATCCATGTATATCAAGTTTGTTTTAGTTTTCCTTACATTTACAATTAATGCATTCAGATGTTTGGCAATCTCCTATTAAATTGATTCTGTTTTTTGATATTATGTGTTGTTTATTGATTATTACTCACGATTTAGCTGGCTCTATTCAATGCCACGGAAAGACGGAAAGACGAAGTTTACTCTATCTTTTCTGATTTCAAGATTTTTGCCGAAAACAAATTTGACACAACAATTAAATGGTTTCAAATTTATGGCGGTCATGAGTTTGACAATTGGAAAATGTCAGCCTTTTGTTGCACTTACAGCATCCACTTTCGTCTTTCATGTCCCGATACTCCACAACAAAATGGAGTGGCGGAACATAAGCACCAACATCTAAGTGAAATGGTATGGACCCTAACTTTTCAGGCACATCTTCCGTGTAAATTTTGGGCCGATGCCGCATGCACTGCATGTTTTACCATTAATCGATTACCTACCCCGAATTTGCAAAACTCGTCTCCTTTTGAAAAACTTTTCAAATAGGTTCCATTCAAACCTACTTTGAAATAGGTTGCTAACATCTTTACCAAAGGATTGGCCACTGATCGCTTCCGCTTCCACAAAGCCAATCTGCACGTTGGTCCCCCCGTACAGACTGAGAGGGGTTATTAGTATAGTATCCTAGATTGTATTTATCTGGATTTATATCAGCCTAAGGGCTCTTCTACAATTTATATACTATGGGTATCTCTATATATACATGACTCAGCACTCCTATTGGGTATGCTTCCATAATTATTCTGTTACACCATTGATTATGGCATTTGTTTTTTTTTCTTTATGTTAGTGGTGAGAGATACAATGGGATGCGGTTGTTATTTTGAAAAAGAAAGAGATGAAAATGAGGATCTCCCTTCCCCAACCTTTGATGCCTCCACTTCAGGTAAAACTTTTTGAAGTGATTCACTAGCGGTTCAATATTAAATGTAGCCTGAAATATTTTATTGTTTAATATGTCGATCACTCTTGATATGATGATATTATAGAACCTATTTGAATTTTCAGGGGAAAATAAAGTAATCCATTAGCTTTTAGTTTTATTATTGTTCTCTGATTGACTTGAATTATGCGTAATTATTTTACTCTTTGTGTTTCTGAAAGTTATTTTTGTATTTTTGCTCAAGAATAGCAAGATTTCGTTCATTGTTTAATATGCTTTATTGTTTTGTGATTGAAATATCTTTATGTGTAATTGTTTGTTATTAATTATTCTTTTTTGCTTTTAAAGTGATTGATCAAAATTATAAAGGTAAATTACAGAAAAACTTCATTGACTTTTGGTTCGATAATAGAAAACCCCCTCTCATAAATAAAACCTCTCACTAAGTTCCTCACTTTTGAAATTTATTACTTTACCCCAAACAACTTTTTTCTTGACCATTTTGACTTTCAATATAAAATGGTTAAGTATTTGATTTTGTTTTTAGCTAGAAATTTATATCTTGAAAAAAAAACAAAATTTTTTTTTATATATTTAAAAAGGCAGTTTTCTGTTTTTATAAAAATTATTATTTTAATTAATTATAATAGTGATATTATAATATCAACAAAAAAAAACTTTATATTTTGTCTCACAGTATTTTTTATGAAAATTTTGAAAATACTTTTT
This sequence comes from Simmondsia chinensis, assembly GCA_018398585.1. Classification (NCBI taxonomy): domain Eukaryota; kingdom Viridiplantae; phylum Streptophyta; class Magnoliopsida; order Caryophyllales; family Simmondsiaceae; genus Simmondsia; species Simmondsia chinensis. The sequence continues at coordinate 12,924,651 of JAGTTD010000002.1, forward strand.
TATCTTCTACACTTATAATATTATTACTGTAATTAATTAAAATAATTATATTTTTATAAATATAGAAATCCCCTTAATTCATGTGCTAAAAACATAAAGTTTTTAACTTTTGTCCAATAACAACAAACCCTTTAATAAAAACAAAATTAAACATTTATTCCCCTCACTTTTGAGGGGCAAAATGATTAAAAATAAGTTGCATGGGGTTAAATGATAAATTTTTAAAAGTGAGGGGGTTTTATGAGTTTATTTATTTGTGAGGGAGGTTTTCTGTTTTTGAAACAAAAGAGAGGGTTTTCTATAATTTTTTCAAATTATAATTATATTTAACAATTATAAGATTTGAGTAGTGGAGTAGTAAATGAGTAAGAAGAATATATTGATAGAAGAGAGGGAGGGGAGCAGCGAGGTAGAGACCGAGAACCAAGGCAAGACATTTATAATCCCATTCTCTAATTTTAGAATCTTATTTATATCCACATGGTTCTAAATTGCTTTATTGATATTACTTAGATTTAATTAAAGGTAATGCCACCATTAAGGGTGTTTATTAGAACCCAAAACCGCCAAAATCGATCCAAATCGAGAAAACCAAACCGAAAATCTTAGTCATTGAATTGGAAGAAGCAGCAAAGTATGCTTCAACACCTTTATTCTTATTTTATAATCACGAAATTCAAGATATTATTATGTAAAAACTATCTGTTTTCGATTAATTTATTTTAAAATATGGTTATTGTAGAGTACGTTTATCATTTTACTATATTATTAATAAAAACCGCAGCTATTATGCCAGATTTGTCAACTAAAAATGACATTATCATGTTGGAGATGTACCTTTTTATTAATGCGACACAAACTTAGGAATATTTTTATTAATATGACAAAAACTTAGAATTCTTTTTAATAATTCAAAAAGGTCGGGATCCGTTTTTATTTATTTCCAAAACCTTAGGTTAGTAAAATGTAAATAAACCCAATAAATATTCGAAGCACAATTTAATATTACTATAGAGCAAGCTGCAATAACTGTAAACAAAAAAAAGGTGCGAATTTACATGGTATTTTGTGTAACAGAATTTGTTCTTGCTTGATTTACTAAAGACTTTCTTGTAAAAAAGTGCGGCTCAGCAATTTTTATTTCTACAATTCGAAGAGAATCGGGTATTTCAATTGCTATGGTTCAAAGAAAATCTTATTAACCCAAAACCACTCAACATTTCAATTCCTATAGTTCAAGGAAATTCCAATTAACCCATAAAAATTTGGAATTTGTTATCCAAAATCACTGCAATCATTGCCATTGAGTACTGAATTTGTTGTTTTTCTTTATATTGCTGGTTAGAGATACAATGGGATGCTGTTATTATTTTGGATAGAAGGAAAGAGAAAGAGGCGAACATGAGGATCTCCCTTCCCCCAACCATTGATGCCTCCACTTGAGGTATAACTTTTTTAAGTGATTCACTAGTGGTCAATGTTGAATTGAACTTGAAATATTTTATAGCCAAATATGTCGATGAGTCTTGATATGATATTACAGAAGCTCTTTGGATGTTTAAAGGAAAATAAAGCAATCAATTAACTTTTAGTTTCATTATTGTTTTCTGATTCACTTGAATTATGCATAATTATTTATTCTTTGTGTTTCTTAAAATGATTTTTGTATTTTTGGTCAAGAATAGTCAGATTTTATTTACTGTTTAATACGCTTTATTATTTTGTGATTCCAAGATCTTTATGCGTAATTATTTGTTGTCCTGGGATTTTCTTAATTGTTCTTTTTTTTACTTTTGAAGTGATTGATTAAATTTATAATTATATTTATCAAGTATAAGATTTGAGTAGGAGTATAAATAAATGAGTAAGAAGAATATATTGACAGAGGAGAGGGAGGGAGCAACGAGATAGAGAGAGAGAACCATGACAAGACATAAATTATCTCATTCTCTAATTTTAGAACCTATTTATATCCTCATGGTTCTAACTTGCTTAATCAGTATAATTTAGGTTTAATCAATGGCAATGCCACCATTAAGTGCGTTCATCAAAACCCAAACTTGCCAAAATGGAACCGAAACCGAAAATCTTAGTTATTGAGTTGGAAGAAGTGGTCTAGTTACCGAACAGGTAAAAAATCCAGTTAATTTGCATGGCAATGGTTCATGGGTTCTACTAAATTGGTTAACCAAGTAAACCGATTAGTATACTTAGAAGAATGTTATAGCTGTGCATTATAAGTTATAGCCTAGTGGGTAACACTCATACTTAATTTTGTATGATTATGAGTACAACTCAATCTAGTTTCATAGTTTTGTATGATCATGAGTACAATTCAATCTAGTTTTATATATTTTTATGATTATGAGTACAATTCAATCTAGTTTCATAGTTTTGTATGATCATGAGTGCACTTTAATCTAATTTCAACCTTTTCGATTACTAGCCTCAGCCAATCTAAATTATCATAACAATTGTGTACACTCGAAATACAATTGAAAACCTAGATCTAAGTGGTTACTTGATTTACCGGTTTTTTAGAGTGTTTGGCAATAGTAAAATTTTAGGATTTAAATGGGTTAGAAAAATACTTGAAATACTTTTTCAATAAATGGTTAACCAATTAACCAAATAGAATTAACCGAAACTGAATTCCGGTTAACCGACTTAAATGGTTGGTAATGATTATTGATTTTTCTCAAAATTTTTAATGGATTACCGAACTGATAAGTTAAACGGTACGGTTAATAGGAAACGAACACCCCTAGCCACCATGATAATGCATGCCCAAATTACCCCAAATACAGGCTAATTTCGAATTGGGTCCTTATCTGTAGTTTACACTTATTAACTAACTTTATGTGAAAGTCTATCAACTGTGATAAACTAAACTCAATCACATTCGATTCTGATATGATTTACCATCTAAGCATGATAATCTATTTTCGAGTTTGCTCCTAAGGATATATATTCAGGAGAGCAAACACGAACAATATATTGTTTTTCATTAAAAAACTTGTGTAATTAAGTAATGATTAAGAATATACTAGTACTAATAACTATACTGATTAATCTTAGACAACAGAATCCCAAACCACTCAAGATTTCCATTTCATGCGAAAAGTTCAAAGAAAATCCAATTTACCCAAATTAGGTTTCCTTCAAATTCTATATTCGTAGTGCAAGATAAATGTGTGCGGAAATAAACAATACTCCCGGTATACAATCGAATCAAATACCACGACAAATCGAGAAATAAATGGACTAAAAGAGAAAAGAAACAATGAAACAATGATTTACGTGGAAACCCCTTTACAATCGAAAGGGGAGAAAACCACGGGCGAAGATTGGAGCTTTTATTATTGAATCAAAAGAAGAATTACAATATTCTCTCTCACACTCAATTTTATTTGTGGCAGCGCCAGGGAAAACCTCACTTTGAATTGGATAATTAATGACGTAACCCTACGTCCATATTTATGGGCACGCAGGAAACACGTTTCCCGATCGATCGGGGGGTCCCGATCGATTGGCCTGCTCTCTGGAGGCGTCCTTCTTTTACGTAACTTTCCCGATCGATCACCTCGATCGATCGACCTCCTCACAACCCTTCTCCTCAATATGCCAAGTAATTTTGAAACATTTTCCTAAAAAACCTCTACCTTGGCTCAAAATTAACATCAACAATAAAACAACTCCACCTTCTCCACAAACGCCCCCTCAACCGGGGCTAACACACATCAGACTGAAAGACCCACCAAACTCGAGCAATGCTCGAACTTGCTCCCTGGTAGAACCTTTGTGAACATGTCAGCTGGATTGTCCTCAGTCCCAATCATCCTCAACTCCACCTTCAGCTCGTCAATCAGATCTCTAACAAAGTGATGCTTCACATCTATATGCTTCATTCGGTCATGATGTGACATCTAATCTTTTGCTAGGTGAATGCCGAACTGACTATCACATTAGACTCTAACTGTACCCTACTCAACACTGATTTCACTGATCAAACCTCTCAACCAGACAGCTTCCTTGAATGCTTCTGTCACTGCCATATACTCGGCCTCGGTAGTAGACTGTGCTATAATAGGCTGTAAACAAACTCTCCAACTGATAGCTGTGTCACCTAAACAAAACACATACCCTGATGTGGACTTCCTTTTATCGAGATCTCCACCATAATTGGAATCTACATGCCCAACCAAACATCACTTACTTTTCCCATATTCTAAACACAAATAAAAAGTTCCATGAAGATATCTGAGAATCCACTTCACTGCATGCCAATGCTCTTGACCCAGATTCGTCATGTACCTACTAACTCTGCTCACTGCAAAAGCAATATCTAGACGCGTACAGACCATTGAATACATAATACTGCCCACTGCACTAGAATAGGGAATCTGAGACATGTACCTGACATCCTCCTCAGTCTAAGGCGAATCTAATGCTGAGAGTCTGAAGTGAGCTGCTAAGGGCGTGCTAACTGGATTAGCATCCTTCATATGAAACTTGTCTAACACCTTATCAATATACTTCTCCTTAGACAAGTATAATTTGCCGGCTTCTCGGTCTCTACGAATTTCCATGCCTAAGATCTTCTTAGCTGCTCCAAGATCTTTCATCTCAAACTCAGTCTTAAACATAGATTTTAAATCATCAACATCTCTCGTGCTGCAATCAGCATATCATCAACATACAAAAGCAAATAAATGAAGCCTGAATCAGTCTTTCTGAAGTACACACAACTGTCGTACTTACTCCTGATGTACCCATATAAAGAACTGATCAAATCTCCTATACCACTGCCTAAGTGATTGCTTCAAACCATATAAAGACTTTCTAAGCAAACACACATGATCTTCTTTTCCTTCTACAACAAAACCCTCAGGCTGATGCATAAAGATACTCTCTTCTAGTTCACCATGCAAAAATGCAGTCTTTACATCTAACTGCTCAAGCTCTAAGTCATGCATAGCAACCAAAGACAACAGTGCACGAATCAAAGTATGTCTAACTACAGGTGAGAATATATCATGAAAATCAACACCTTGTACCTGACTGTAGCCTTTAGCTACCAAATGTGCCTTGTATCTCGCATATTCAACTCCAGGTATGCCCTCTTTTCTTTCGAAGACCCATTTGCATCCAATCAGTCTTTTCCCTATTTGAGGCTTCACCAGTTCCCAAGTATGATTCTTTTGAAGAGACTGCATCTCTTCATTCATAGCAATGAATCACTTCTCAACATCTGATCTCGATACAGCCTCTGAATATGAAGTCGGCTCACTGTCATCTAAAGACTCAGCAGTAGTAAGGGCATAAACAATCATCTCCTCATACCCATATCTCTCTGTAGGCCTGATCTGTTGCCTCGATCTACCACCAGCTATAGTGTAATTCTCCACCTGCTGACCTGTTTCTGCATTATCAGTAACAACATCAGAAACCCGCACCTGAGGTGCTGGAATACTCTCTAGCTGAACAACCTGCTGATCTGAATGTATCTTTGTAACATCAGGTGTCTCAACCTGAACTGTATCACTGTTAATGGAGGGTGTGTGTGGCGGATGTAGTAGAGCAGACTCATCAAAGGTAACGTCTCTAGTAGTCAGAAACTTCTGAGCACTGGGATCTCACGGTCTATATCCCTTCACACCTGATGAATAACTAAGAAAGATGCATTTCTTGGCCCCAGGCTCCAGCTTTCTATCATTCACATATGCATATGCAGGACAACCAAAAAATTTAATCTGAGAATAATCAGAAGTAGAACCAGACCATACCACCTCAGGTGTCTTCATTTGCAATGAAGAATGCGGTGTCTTGTTCACAAGATAGCAAGCCATGCTAACTGCTTCTGCCCACCATTCTCTTTTTAAACCTGCATTTGAAAGCATACATCGAGCCTTCTCAAGTAACGTCCTGTTTAATCTTTTAGCCACTACATTTTGTTAAGGTCGACCTGTACATACCCTATGTCTGACTATACCCTGATCTTCACAAAATCTAGTGAAGTTGCCTTCAACGAACTCAAGACCATTATCAATCCTCAACCTCTTGATCGGCTTCCCTGTTTGTTTTTTAAGCAGAATATTCCATTTCTTGAAGACATCATACACTTCATTTTTCTACTTCAGAAAATAAACCCAAACTTTACGTGAGTAATTATCAGTAAACGTTAGATGATACCTGGACGCACCTTTAGAAGCCATTCTGGAAGGTCTCCATAGATCAGAATGTATGTAATCTAACGTTCCCTTTGTCTGATGCACTGGTAACTTGAAGTTGACTCTCTTCTGCTTCCCATAAATACAGTGCTCACAGAATTCCATCAGTTTTGTTGACTGACCACAAAGCAGTCCCCTTTTACTCAGCTCAGACAATCCCTTTTCACCAATGTGACCCACTCTCATGTGCCACAGTCTTGTGATCTCTGCCTCTGCCATAGCAGATGTAAAAACAGCAACTGAACCTGTCACGGAAGTACCTGCAAGCTTATACAAAGTACCAACTCTATTTCTTTTCATCACCACTAAAGCACCCTTATTGACTTGCAAGACTCCTATTGGGAAAAACATATGAGTTTTGTTAAAAAATAAACTCTGATGCCGACTATTGGGTTCACATTTCTCAACTATGGTCACAAAAATAGGTACATATTAGAGTACTTAGAGTAGGAGACTCTTCACCTAAGACCCCGGTTGGAGAGTCACGCTTCGTGACACCTCACGTGCGAGAGTTCCTGGGAATAGGTTTATCTCTATAAACCTTTTGCCCTAATACCAGTTGTTAGGATGAATTTCAAAAATTCTCTCTAAAGATTACGCAGCGGAACAGGTTTAGAATTCATAACTCTAAACCTAGGGTTGATTTGAAATTTCTAATTTTAAATCTACTAACTTAAATTCATAATTTAAATCATCAGACCTAAATTCTTAATTTAAATCTACAGGCCTTTTACTCGAATACTTTCATAACAATATATAAACTTAAACAGGCACAATAACGAATAATATAAATAAATAGAAAAGCAAAACTAAAAGAAGAAGGAAAGAAGAACATACCTGGAATTGCTCTAATAATAAAGAAAACCAAAAAGATAATAAAATTCTTCGAAACTGAGACCCCGAGACCTTCTACGCAATGACCTCGAACTGCCTGGAGGGTGGGCCCCGAAAAATATTAAACTGGGTCTTCGAAATAATTTCAGAAACCCTAAAGAATTGTTTTGAACTCCAATGCCAAACCTCGGAATAAGCCCCTCTGCTTATAGAAATATACCGCTGCGAAAAAAACTAATAATTATAATCAAAAAAGGATTCGCAGTTTAAGTAAAAAACGCACCGTTTGGTTTTTAAAATAGGTAAAACGCTACCCTGTTAAAAACTGCGCCTTTTATTTCAAACCGCGTGACACGTGTCAACTCGTGATTGGTCCATACCGGGGTACACGGATCTCCCCATGGGGCCGGCCAGTGAGCGACACGTGTCGCGTGCTGGTTGGCCCATCCGCGAATACGCGGAATGCGACTGTTTTAACTGCATTTTTATTTTTTATTTTTTTGTTTTTTTGTTTTTTTTCCCTTTATTTCCCACATGTAAAAATTCATCTTATGACTTTTGATTTTTCAAAATTATTTTATTTTATAATTTTTAACTTTTACTCATCTCATGAATGATGTTTGGCAAACTTAATTTACCCATCGTATGGATAAATAATTCATCTCACGAATTCTTTAATATTTTTCTAATGGCAATAAAATACAGAGGTTTGGCTAGGGTCCTCGGGGACAATTTACATCTAACTCCAAATGGGTTAAATTAAATCATCTCATGATATTAATTTAATTACTATTTAATGAGACTTCATTCCTCTAAATAAATGCCAGTGCACTCCAGACTTAAATTATTTATTGGATATCTCCCTAATATACTGTATTGATGACAACAACCCCTCCATCAGATGTCCATGACAAAGGATAAATATAACTACTACCATTATCTTTCTCACAGCTTCTCCATTAGTTAATAACTCGCCCTTCGCTGAATAATTCATTTATACTTGAACATATTCACAGTGTAAATTTCAAATGTCAAACACTTGGAATACTTTGGCCAAAGTTTCTGAACCATTCAAATATTTGCGAATCAACTAAGGGGACACCTGTATCTCATAAGAAACTGTAGATTCTCTATTGAATATCTGATCCTTGTCACGCTTCACGCCACTACACAGTGCACGTGGGATTTCAGTCATTCATTTTAGATCTTACTTATAGTACACCAAAGTAACTAACGCTCCATGCATAAGTCCAGAATACCCTCAGGATTTAGAGTCATCGTTGAAATAGTACAATGCGAATCACTCATCTCCGATAGTAGTCTAGAAATAAGTAACCCACATGGTCCAACTCAGTGTGTCAAACACACTAACCTAACACTTTTGGATCTCCATCCACATGACCAAGACAAGCCATCTAAAGTGTCACGTTATAGTCGTAACAAACAAGTGGTCCAGACTTGTCTTCGATTACGAGTCTTTCAAACAACAATTCATATCATTTGTTCCAAGTCTATCTGTGGCTTAGTCTCATAAACCACTTGGAACAAACATGTAAATTATAGTCTGAGGACTGCACCCATCTCATGGATGTCTCCCGAAAGAAAATCACATGCAGTATAAATGCTCACATACACAAATTTAACTAGGAAATGACTGAAACTTTAATATTATTTATTAATTAAAATAATATATCCAGAATAAATTTAGATTTCGGGACACTGTTCCTAACAATCTCCGACTTGTCCTAAATCCAATTTAGGACAAAGTCCATACTCCCCTCTTTTTAAGTTTGAACCAAAAATTTACTGAGCCTAACCTTTAGTGAGCACAATTACTCTATTGTGAAGTCAGCAATACAATACTGCTTGATATTCCCCTCACTAATGGCTCCCACTCCAAGGGTAGAGACCTACTTAGACGTCGAACGTCTATCATATTAATTTGACTGGAAGTCTTAAATCAGTATAACCAACTAGAACCAGCTCGTCACCTTGAAAGATCAGCATAGGATCTCTAGTTCTTCTCAAGAACTAGAGAAAACACTTCACTGCCACCTAGTCCATTGGACCCAGATTAGATCAACACCTGTATACTATCCCATAGCATGGCAGACATCAAGTCTCGTGCACAACCTGGCATACCTGAGGCTCCCACTGCCAAAGCATATGGAATATTCCTCAATTGCTCCTTCTCTTGAGGTGTCCTAAAACACTACTAAAAAAAGAGGGGGACTCCATGCTATACCTTAACAACATCTTGTCAGTATTAGTGGCTGAAGAAAGACCGAACATCCTACTCTTACGACCTCGCAGAAGGTTAATCCTAAGAGTAGAGATCGCTTCTCCTATGTCTTTCATATTGCGCTATCATGACAACCAAGTCTTTACAGCTAATGACACCCCTACATCATTCTTAATGAGTAGTATATTGTTGACATACAATACCAAGAAAGTCACTGCTTTCTCTTAATGTCGGTTGTACACGCATAGTTCGTTTAACCAATTGCTCAAAACTATCAGACTTAATTGCTTCATGGTGGCGAAAGGGATTAGATTCAATGCCACAATCAACCACTAAGGCTCCCGCTATGAACCTGTCAGGTGTCCTGACAATCCTCCCACCACACCTAAGCTCTCGTGTACCTGGAACATTCTCATTCCTATCAGTTGGTGCATCTAATGCATCCACTGTGCCTTAATTGTGTCTAGCTGTTCAAAATAATTGTCATTTTCCTTTAATACTATTTTGTTTTTGTTTTTGTACCTTACTTGCAAAATGATTCTCTAAGTGTTTTGCACTTTATTTAAAAAAACTGTCCTTATTCCTTTTATTTGCAGCACTATTCTGCTGTGGTGTAACTTGAGCAGAAAGCTGAGATCTTATCTCATTTTGCAGTTTGAAAATCTGGAAATCTACCCGAAAAATATTCACCTCCTCGATCTGATTGAAGTGACTTAACTTGTTTACCTAATAGCTTTTAAAATTCAGCTTTGTACTCTTTGAACTTTTCAAAAGAGTCTGATTAATGTCTAATTAGGTAAACATATCCATGTCTTGAGTAATCATCACTAAATGTGGCTAAGTACTCATACCCATCTCTTGCCTGAAATATATTGGTTTACATACATCTATGTGAACCAGCTCAAGCAAGCCACCAACCCTATTGCCTTTACTCTTAAAGACAGAATTGGTCACATTTCATTCTATGTAGAATTCACAAACTGGTAATGACCTCAAGTCCAAAACCTCTATCTGTCCATCTTTCACCAGTCTTTGGATCATGTTCGAATTAGTGTGACCTAAACGTTGGTGCCATGTGTAGGAAATATCCCTTTCAAGGTGTTTTCTTTTAGAACATTGAACAAATGAACTTTTGTTAGATTCAAACCATTATCATAGTTTTGATAAGGAAATAACATGAATAAACAATTCATTCATGTACATTTGCAAATAAACAATTTATTTTTCATATTAAAATTTTTATTATCAAAATCAACTGAATAACAATTATTCGTAAAACGAGGTACAGAAATCAAATTCCTGTACAGAGTAGCTACATATAAACAATCTTTTAAAACAAAAACTCTAGCACTAAAGACTAAGCTAACATCTCCTACACTTAAGACCACTATTATTGTACTGTGCCTGACCATCAGGTACAACACCCATCGTCTAGCCTTTAGCCTAGCCTGAGCTCCTGTAACATATTACAGAATTGGTCAGTTGAACTTGAGTCCACACTAGGAATCTGGTGATCTCACAACTACACAAGACTCAAATCAGTGAGATATCAACATACCTTCACCAAATGGCTTAGTAGTCTTTATGGGAAGAGTAGCTAGGTACTTAGTGTAGTTTCTTTTCCAGTGGCCTAGTTTTCTTGCAAAAGAAATACTTTTCTTTTGCTGACTTCCTTATGGACTTGGTTGCTACAATAGCAACCTTACCCTTATTAGTAATAACCAAGTCTAACTTATTTTTCAAGGCAAAATAATTTGGTTCAGTGAGTACATTATGTATTTAAAATCAAGCAAAGTTCGCCAGCCCTATCCATATAAAATATTGTAAATGCAAACATATGTGTAATTGTCTAACAAGAGTCATGTATAATGCAGTGATGTATATTCTTTCAATTTAGTATACACAATAAGTCAGATATCCACCAAACTGTACTATCATGCATACAATGATGACCCAAACACACCACTCCTTACTCCCCGGCAGCGGGGTCGCACGAAGCTAGTTCAGGTGAGAACTATTCTCAATTAACCTGTTTTTCTTGTAACTCTTACTAAACATGATTAACTCACCACTTTACTTTAGTCTCTAACATGACACAACAGAGCTCCTTGGGGAGGCTAATGCATCATGCTAGTCAAGTGTAAACCATTACCTAAACCTCCATACAAATACACGAAATACTCCACGGCAGCGTGGTCGCATCGCTTCTTTGTACTTTGGTTTATCCTAAAGAAGTCTAGCCCTGTAGTCTACAAACTGACATCCTCCGCAGGGAGGTCTATCGATCTACTATACTGCTAGACCGGCAATGGAGAACGTGAGGTTACAACGATTGAAAACTCGCTCCCACTTGATTTTTATAACCAGTGATTTTTAATTAACTTGCATTTACAACCTGGATTATCACATAATCCCCTTTAGAATCTCATTCTCAAATCAACCAAAATTAATTAATTAATTTATTCAAAAATACTATTGTTTTCAAGCATAGATTATCTTATAATCTCGCATTAGAAGTCTCATTCTAAAACCAATCAATAAAATTAATTAATTAATTTTAATTAAAATAATACAAATATTTAATTTAGATTATCATATAATCTAAATTTTAAAATTCTGATTTCAAAATTAAATTAAAATAATTTTATTTAAAATCAATAGCGATTTTGTGCTTAGACTATCCCATAGTCTATTTTTCAGAATCTTATTCTAAAATCAAACAAGCTTAGACTATCCAATAGTCTAGTTTAGAATCTTATTCTAAAATTTAATTAACAAAATTTAACTTTTATTTTAAAAATAATGTTAACTTAGATTATCTTATAGTCTACTTCAGAATCTTATTCTAAAATAATTTTAAATAACTTTTATTTAAAATTACACTAATTTACAACTTAGATTATCTCATAATTTAATTTAAAATCTCATTTTAAAAGAAAATTAATTAATAAAATAATTAATTACTAATTGTTATGCAAATCAGTAAATGAAATTTTTTTTTATAATGTACCTGACGCTGATGTCAGCATGGCGTCAGTGTTGATGTCAGCGTCAGTAATTTTTTTTAATTTTAAAATAAATTAAATTTAATCTCACTAAATCAATTTTATCCGATTTTGCATAAAATAATTAAATCTAATCTCATTAGATCAAATTTATTGAAACTTATAAAAATATTTGAATCTAATCCTATTAGATCAAATTTGTCTGATTTCGTAAATCATGACTGAGAACTTACAATCTTATTATACGAACAATACAATCGTAAACTTATGGGTTGTTCCAAATTAACGATTCATTCATTAACGATTCAAACAATTTAAATCTTCACTATAAACAACCTAGTTAACTATTAACTCTTTTAACCGATTTAAAAAATTTAAATCGATACTTTAAAATATTAACAATTAACTACTTTAATAATTCAAACAATTTAAATCACAAATACAAACAATCATCTGAATTAATTGTTAATTCTTTACTGATTTAAACAATTTAAATCAAACCGACAAATTAAACTAACTTTTCTTCTTAATAAAATCTCTGTTTTATTTAATCGTAAATCTATTTATTTCGATCTTATTATACCTAGTCATATATATTATGAATGTAATCAGAGGCTGGCTCTGATACCAATTGTTGGAAAAAACATATGAATTTCGTTGAAAAATAAACTCTGATGCCGACTATTGGGTTCACAGCTCTCAACTATAGTCACAATAATAGGCACCTATTACAGTACTTAGAGTAGGAGACTCTTCTCCCTACCTAAGCCCCCGGTCGGAGAGTCACGCTTCGCGACACCTCACGTGCGAGAGTTCCCGGGAATAGGTTTATGTCTATAAACCTTTTACCCTAATACCGCTTGTTGGGATGAATTTCAAAAATTCTCTCTAAAGATTACGCAGCGGAACAGGTTTAGAATTCATAACTCTAAACCTATGGTTGATTTAAAATTCCTAATTTTAAATCTACTGAGTTAAATTCATAATTTAAATCGTCAGATCTAAATTTTTAATTTAGATCTACAGGCTTTTTACTCCAATACATTCATAACAATACATAAACTTAAATAGGCATAATAACGAATAATATAAATAAATAAAAAAGCGAAACTAAAAGAAGAAGAAAAGAAGAACATACCTGGAATTGCTCCAATAATAAAAAAAAACCAAAAAGATAATAAAATTCTTCAAAACTGAGACCCCGAGACCTTCTACGCAATGACCTCGAACTGCCCGGAGGGTGGGCTCCGAAAAATATTAAACAGGGTCTCCGAAACAATTTCAGAAACCGTAAAGAATTATTTTGAACTCCAATGCTAAACCTCGGAATAAGCCCCTCTATTTATAGAAATATACCGCAGCGAAAAAAACAAATTATAATAGAAAAAGGATTCGCAGTTTAAGTAAACATGCACCATTTTGTTTTTAAAACAGGTAAAACGCAGCGTTTCACCTTGTTAAAAACTGCGCCTTTTATTTCAATCCACATGACACATGTCAACGGGTGATTGGTCCATGCCGGGGTACACGGATCTCCCCATAGGGCCGGCCAGCCAGCGACACGTGTCACGCGCTGGTTGGCCCATCCGCGAATACGCGGATTGCGACTGTTTTAACTGCGTTTTTATTTTTTATTTTTATTTTTTTCTTTGTTTTCCACATGTAAAAATTCATCTTATGAATTTTAATTTTCCAAAATTATTTTATTTTATAATTTTTAACTTTTATTCATCTCATGAAGAATGTTTGGCAAACTTAATTTACCCATCGTATGGATAAATAATTCATCTCATGAATTCTTTAATATTTTTCTAATGGCAATAAAATACAGTGGTTTGCGTAGGGACCTCGGGGACAATTTAAATCTGGCTCCAAATGGGTTAAATTAAATCATCTCATGATATTAATTTTAGTACCATTAAATGAGACTTTATTCCTCTAAATAAATCTCACTGCACTCCAGACTTAAATTATTTATTCGATATCTCCCTAATATACTGTATTGATGACAACAACCCCTCCACTAGATGTCCATAACAAAGGATAAATATAACTACTACCATTATCCTTCTCACAGCTTCTCCATTAGTTACCGACTCGCCCTTCGCTGAATAATTCATTTATACTTGAACATATTCACAGTATAAATTTCAAATGTCAAACACTTGGAATACTTTGGCCAAAGTTTTTGAACCATTCAAATATTTGCGAATCAACTAAGGGGACACCTGTATCTCATAAGAGACTGTAGATTCCCTATTGAATACCTGATCCTTGTCACACTTCACGCCACAATCCAGTGTACGTGGGATTTCAGTCATTCGTTTTAGACCTTACTTATAGTATACCAAAGTAATTAACGCTCCATGCCCAAGTCCAGAATACCCTCAGAATTTAGAGTCGTTGTTCAAACAGTACAATGCGAATCACTCATCTCCCATAGTAGTCTAGAAATAAGTAACCCACATGGTCCAACTCAGTGTGTCAAACACACTAACCTAACACTTTTGGATCTCCATCCATATGACCAAGACTAGCCATCTAAAGTGTCACGTTATAGTCTTAACAAACAAGTGGTCCAGACTTGTCTTCGATTACTAGTCTTTCAAACAACAATCCATATCATTTGTTCCAAGTCTATCTGTGGGTTAGTCTCATAAACCACTTAGAACAAACATGTAAATTGTAGTCTGAGGACTACACCTATCTCATAGATGTCTCCCGAAAGAAAATCACATGCAGTATAAATGCTCACATACACAAATTTAACTAGAAAATGACTGAAACTTTAATATTATTTATTAATTAAAAAAATATATCCAGAATAAATATGAATTTCGGGACACTGTTCCTAACAATCTTCCACTTGTCCTAAATCCAATTTAGGACAAAGTCCATACTCACCCCTTTTAAGTTTGAACCAAAAATTTATTGAGCCTAACTCTTAGTGAGCACAATTACTCTATTGTGAAGTCAGCAATACAATACTGCTTGATATTCTCCTCACTAATGGCTCCCACTCCGAGGGTCAAGACCTACTTAGACATCGAACGTCTATCATATTAATCTGACTGGAAGTCTTAAATCAGTATAACCAACTAGAACCAGCTCGTTGCCTTGAAAGATTAGCATAAGATCTCTAGTTCTTCTTAAGAACTAGAGAAAACACTTCACTGCCACCTAGTCTATTGGACCCAGATTAGATCAACACCTGTATACTATCCCATTGCATGGCAGACATCAAGTCTCGTGCACAACATGGCATACCTGAGGCTCCCACTGCCAAAGCGTATGGAATATTCCTGAATTGCTCATTCTCTTGAGGTGTCCTAGAACACTACTCAAAAAAGAGGGAGACTCCATGCTATACCTTGACAACATCTTGTCAATATAAGTGACTAAAGAAAGACCCAACATCCTACTCTTACGACCTCGCAAAAGCTTAATCCTAAGAGTAGAGCTCGCTTCTCCTATGTCTTTTATATTGCGCTATCATGACAACCAAGTCTTTACAGCTAATGACACCCCTACATCATTCTCAATGAGCAGTATATTGTTGACATACAATACCAAGAAAGTCACTGCTTTCTCTTAATGTCGGTTGTACACGCACAATTCGTTTAGCCAATTGCTGAAAACTATAAGACTTAACTGCTTCATGGTGGCTAAGAAGATCAGATTCAATGCCACGATCAACCACTATGGCTCCCGCTACGAACCTGTGAGGTGTCCTGACAATCTTCCCACCACGTCTAAAGGAAAATAACATGGGACCCAGTTGGCTTCCAAACTTCTATTATCAACTTTTGGACTATAAGATCGTACATTCGAATCATGTGTCTTCTAAGTGAAGTGCGCCTCTTATGCTTCAAGTGCATAGTCTTGTACAAGTATCCCTCTTGACATACATTTTTATATTTTCCATTCCCAATTAGGGCATTGGTGGGGTCAATATTGTCAACTTCATGGTTTTTTTTTTTTTTTTTTTTTTTGGTTGACAAAGTAATATTATTAAAAAAGAAATGTCATATATGGTATTAACAATAAGGCTTTCTTAATGGAACATACTAAACAACTAAAAGAAAAGTCAAAATGAAAATCTTGAAAGTAGTTATATAGATTTTCCACTCTCTTTGCACATCACTAATGCTGTTGACGAATCTATGTTGAGTTAAGGATAGGTTCATATATATACATATATATATATATATATATTCAAGTCCCTCGTCCCAAATTATTTCAATTCCACCCTTGTCCACATTTTCTATTTCAAGTTACTGTTGAAATGAACAACACCAGCCTAATGTCCAAATTAGCAAATAAAAGATGTGGCACAAATTTATTATACTATTTTTATACACTAGAAGGTGTGGCATAAATTTATTATACTATTTTACGGTGTGGCTTAAATTAATTATACAATTTTTATATGTAGTGTGTATTTCCTCTAATTAGGTATATATATCCCAGCCCCAAACCTTGTACATCATCGAGAAGTGAAAGAAAAAAATAAGACTAGAAGTCTTATAGTTGTGTAGTCTTGTGAGTGTTGGGTGTTTGTAAAAATTGTGCTTTCTTTCGTAATTTTTTCAGTTTAATACACGTATTTTGTTGTGTCTCCATTATTGGGTAAATTTCTTCTTCGAGTGGTAAGATTAGAGTTGTGTACCCTAAATTTTTCTCTACAATTGATATCAGAGCGGGACGGTCAGGGATCTTTCTTGGTGGAGATATCTTGAGTCGTGAAGAGTTTGGTACTCTGCAAGTTTGTTAGTCAAAGTTTGTTCGGTATAGTCAAAGTCTTGTCGGCACGATGGGTGATCTTCAACTGGTTGGAGGAATCAAGAAGCTCAAAAACAAAAACTACTACACGTGGGCATCATGTATGGAGTCTTATCTACAAGGTCAAGACCTTTGGGAAGTCGTCAGCAGTAATTCTGTTATGTAGCGAGAAGATGATGCAAATTGTGCTTTGCGAAAATGGAGGATCAAACTATGTAAAGCGATGTTTGCCCTGAAGACCACAGTCGAAGAAGAAATGTTTGAGCAGATCCGGGATGCCAAAACATCGAAAGAAGCATGGGATACTCTTGTTACACTCTTTTCGAAGAAGAATGATACAAGACTACAACTTCTCGAGAACGAGCAGCTATCGATGGTGCAACATGACGCGACGATTGCCGAGTACTTTCAAAAGGTGAAGTTGATATGCCACAAAATTTCAGAGTTAGATCCAACAACTCCTATTGGGGAAACTAGGATAAAGAGAATAATTATCCATGGTTTAAGACCCGAGTACCGAGGGTTTGTTGTGTAGTACAAGGATGACTGACACAACCATCACTTGTTGAGTTTGAAAATTTGCTTGCAGATTCAGCAGCTATGGCTAAGCAACTAAAGGTGAGGAGGAAGCGCTCTACTCCAACAAAAGCAGAGGCAGTTTCAAGTGGCACACCGGCCGTGGATCTAAAAGGGATGGTGACAAGGTGAAAGGTCATTAGGGAAAGGGAGGCTCTCGTCCAGGGGGAGCTTCAAAGAATCGCGTTAATAGTAGAAAGTTCGATGGTGAGTGTTACACCTGCAAGAAGATGGGCCACATGGCAAAAGATTGTCAGCCCAAGAAAAAGCCCGCTGAGAGTAATGTTGCTACTTCCAGTTCTAAGGAGAATGCGAAGATGGTTGGGATGCTGAAGCATCATTCGCTGCAGAGAAAGAAGAATTAGCTCTGAAGGTAACAACACCGGAACGGATTAACTACGAGAATGACTAGATCGTAGACTCGGGTTGCTCAAATCATATGACAGGTAATAATTAGAAGTTACAAAACCTGTCTGAGTATAAGGGAAGTCGTGTGGTGGTGACAGCCGACAACTCAAGGTTAACGATAGCTCACATCAGTAAGACGGTATTTACGCCTCGATATAGTTCTAATCAGGTGCCACTTTAAGATGTTTATCATGTTCCAGGAATGAAAAAAAATTTGCTATCCGTGGCTCAATTGACATCATCAGGCCATTATGTCTTGTTTGGTCATCGAGATGTCAAGGTATACTGTGACCTCAAAATCTAAAAAAAGCCAACAATGGAGGGATGGTGACTGGAGTCAGTCTACGTGATGTTAGCATACTTTGCATATGTAGATAAGACAAGAAAGAATGAGACAACAGATTTATGGCACATGCGGTTAGGCCATGTTAGCTATTCCAAGCTAATTGTGATGGTGAAGAAGTTGATGCTTAAGGGACTTCCTCAGCTTGACGTGAGAACAGACATGGTCTATGCGGGATGCCAGTATGGTCAAGCATACCAATTGCCATACAAGGAATCGAAGGTTTAAGCAAAGGAACTGTTAGAGTTAGTTCACTCTGATGTGTTCGTGCCCCTTAAGCAACCATCCATTGGTAGAATGTTGCTCATGGTAACATTCACTGATAACTTCTCCAGGTATATATGGGTTTTCTTTATGAAAGAAAAATCTGACACATTCTCGAAGTTTAAAGAGTTCAGAGAGACAGATTAAGGAGAAGTAGGGAAGAAAATCAGCTGCTTGTGCAAAAACAACGGGGAAGAGTATAGCTCAAGCGAGTTCTCTTAATACCTACGACAATGCCGAATATGAAGATAATTACAGGTACACTTAAGATTTGTGCAAAAACGAACCCCAGAGACCCTATCATGGAAGTCCAAATATTGTAAAGGAAATTTACCTAAGAATTTTGTTCATATGGCAACCTTTTCATCCTTGAAGACACCAGATTCTTGAAAAAGGCTTCGGGAAAGTTCTCAAAACGCTTGTGCACAATTTCAACAGAACGAATCTTGCCTAGCCGACCTTATGTGATTATCCATTTGCTATATCTTTAAGGATTTGCATGGCCTACTAATGATGACACCTAATTTTGTAGATCTTCTGCTTAACAAAGACCCACTAGATTGGAGAACAAAAATAAAAATTGCTGTTGGTGTTGCTAATGGAGTAAATTACCTATAAGAGATCCCCGTTATTCTTAGAGACATAAAACTTGCCAACATTTTGCTAGATCAATATATTCATTACTCTGAAATATTTACCTTGCTTTATGGGTTTCTCAGATGCACGTGCACATGAAACGGAGATGTTCACAGGCTCCACAGAAAATCGTGATGTTCCTATTAGACTACATTATGTAGGATTATTACTATATGTATCTGAGTTCGATGGGCCTGCTTTATGCATGATGTAACCCATTATATATTCTATAAATATACGAGAGGGCCACAACATTATGTTTGCTTCTCATTCTTTCATAGGATCAGAGCTCTCTCAGGCCCTCTCGTAAAGGCAAACTCTAGCCTCCTTTTCAATTTTCATTCTTTTTTTTTCCAAAAAAAAAAAAAAACCCAAAGAGAGAGAGAGAGAGAGAGAACCAAAACCCTAAACAAACCCTAGCAGCCGCACCAACACCCAGCCGCCGCTGCACACCTGCCGCGCCACCCTCCTTCACCATTCGTCTCCTCTCTCCCTCTCTGTGACGTTACCGGCACCAAATTCCAGCACCGCTACTTCTCTGTGACGTTTCCCTCAGGTTAAAATTTCGGGGACGATTACAATAGCACAAAGCTCATCTTACTCTCTTCCCTCGACACCACGCAATGATTGGTTCTACTTCACAACCCGAGCTATCTTTCTTCTGTACTCCTATTTATGGTGAGCATATGTTATATCCATCACTTTTTCATCCTGCAATTAATACTTATGCCACTGGATCTAATTTTTATTCAAGATTTACGTCTCTCAATATATTTTTCAATCTCTTACTGCTCATTCTACTCCTATTGTTAATTTTCCCTGGATAATAGATAGTGGTGCATCGTCTCATATGACTAATAACCCCAGTTTGCTAACATCTCTTCGTCCTTATCATGGTTATGATAAAATATTAGTTGGTAATGGCGCTTGTTTATCAATTGCTGGAATTGGATCTGGTTCTCTTCTTACACCTGTTAGTCCGTTCAATTTGCATAATGTCCTTTATGTTCCTGGTCTTTCCACTAATTTAATATCTGTTCATCAATTCTGTAAAGATAATTGTTGCCTTTTAGAATTTGACTCGGGTGGTTTCTCTATTAAAAATGCTAAAACAATGTCCCTCACTATTCGTTGTGCTAGCTCGGGGCCTCTTTTCGCTGTTCCCAAATGAAACACAGTCAGTCAACTTGGTCAACCCGGGCAGCCCGTGGCATCCTCCCCACATGTTTCCCTAGTTGCTTCTAAGAACACACAATCTCTCTGACATCGTCGACTTGGCCATCCCGGGGAGCCAGTCTTGTCCACTTTAGTCAAACAAAAATTTATTTCTTGTTCGAGTTCTTCTGAGTCCAGTTGTGTCATGCTTGCCAACTTGGTAAGCATAATCGCTTACCTTTTCAAAAGTCTGTCACTAGTACTACGCATCCTTTCGATATTGTTCATTTTGATGTATGGACATCACCTATTATCAGTTTCAATGGTTTTAAGTATTATTTGCTATTATTGGATGATTATTCTCATTTTGTGTGGATTTATCCTATGCGTGCCAAATCTGAGGTTTTTGACCTATTTGTTCAGTTTCGTAATCTTGTGTTGAATCAATTTGGAGTGGAAATCAAACATTTTCAATGTGATAATGGCACTGAATATATGAACCGTGACTTTAATGGTCTTTTTCTGCAAAGGGGCATTCTTAGTAGGGTTTCTTGCCCTCACACCTCCCAACAGAATGGGAAGGCTGAACACATGCATCGTACTATTGGTAACATGATGCGTTCCCTTTTATTTCAAGCATGCATGCCTTTGAAATTTTGGGTTGAAGTAGTTTCGATTGCAGTTCATAGTATTAACCTCCTACCATCCACCTCTACTAAGAAAAAGATCCCTTTTCAATGTTTATATAAGAAAAAAGTTAATTACGATCATCTTCGGGTTTTTGGTAGTGCCTGCAATCCTAATCTGAGTGCCACCGCCTCTCACAAATTTGCTCCGCGCTCTACTTTATGTGTTTTCTTGGGCTATCCACCAAATCACAAGGGTTACAAATGTTTGGATCTTTCTACTAATAAAGTTATTATTTCGAGGCATGTTATTTTTGATGAAGCAAATTTTCCATTTGCATGAGTGGGCATTTTCTCCCAAAATACGATGAACCGGCTTCAACAAATTTTCTCTTCCCCGCTCGCGTCTTTCCCATTCGCGGGCCTACCCCCACCGCCGGCGCTACCTCCTGCGGCGCCACCCGCCGCTGCAGCCACTCCTGCTGACCCATCACCTGCATCGGTGTTGGCTCTCCCTACTTCCTCTATTCATCCTATGGTGACTCGTGCTCGTGCTGGTATTGTCAAGCCTCTTCTCAAGCCTTCTATGATTACTCATAGCTCTTTGCCCGATGTACCTTTTTCTTATAGGCAGGCACTTACTAATGACAATTGGAAGCATGCCATGCTTGAGGAATATAATGTTCTTATTCGTAATAACACATGGGATCTTGTTCCTCCACCCCCTCATGGTAACATCGTTGGCTCCAAGTGGGTTTTTCGTGTCAAACAAACATCTACAGGTCAGGTTGAACGCTATAAAGCACAGTTGGTTGCTCAGGGTTTTACCCAGCGATATGGTATTGACTACGGTGAAACTTTCAATCCTGTTGTTAAACCTGCTACTGTTCGTACAGTTTTGACAATTGCCACTTCTCGCCATTGGCCTATTCATCCGCTCGATGTCAAAAATGCTTTTCGTAATGGTACGCTTAATGAAGAGGTCTATATGAAGCAACCACCAGGTTTCATCAGTTCTCAGTATCCTGATCATGTTTGTAAGCTTCGTAACTCTCTTTATGGTCTCAAGCAGGCACCTCGTGCCTGGTACACTCGTTTTGCTACCTTTTTACAAAGGTTGGGTTTTCGCAGCTGTACGTCAGATTCATTTTTATTTTTCTTACATCGTGGGTATGATATGGCTATTTTACTAGTTTATGTTGATGATATCGTTCTCACAGTCTCTTCTTATGCGGTCCTCCACCAACTCCTTCCCTCTCTTCAATCCGAGTTTGACATGACCGACTTGGGACGCCTTAATTACTTTCTCGGCATCTCGGTATCTCATTTATCTTCAGGGTTGCTCTTGTCTCAATCTAAATATGCTCATGATCTCCTGGACCAGTCCGACATGCTCTCCTGCAAACCTATTACTACACCGACAGATTTCAAGTCCAAGCTTTCCTTGGACGATGGCGAACTTATGACTGATCCCACTTTATACAGGTCCATTGTTGGTGCCCTTCAATATCTCACCTTTACTCGTCCTGACATTTCTTATGCAGTTCAGCAAGTGTGTTTGTTTATGCATGCTCCATGATCATTGCACTGGATGGCATTCAAGCGCATCCTTCGCTATATCAAGGGCACTATTGATCATGATTTGACTATCTCCCCGACATGTCTGGACCAACTTGTGGCTTATTCAGATGCTGATTGGGCTGGTTGTCCAAACAACCGCCGTTCTACTTCTGGTTTTTGTGTTTTTTTCGGAAGTAACATTATTTCATGGTCCTCTAAGCGACAGCTCACTGTCTCTCGTTCTAGTGCCGAGGCCGAGTACCGTGCAGTTTCCAACGTTGTGTCCGAATGTTGCTGGCTTCGGTCTCTCCTTAGTGAGCTCAGTCTTCTTCTTCCACGAGCACTTTGGTCTATTGTGACAATGTTTCTGCCATGTGCATGTCTATCAACCCTGTCCAGCATATTCGCACAAAACATATCGAGACTGACATCCATTTTGTTCGTGAACGTGTTCACTTGGGTCTTGTTCGAGTTTTTCATATTCCTTCCTCACAGCAGATTGCCGATATCTTCACGAAGAATCTTCCGCGTGCTCTTTTTCTATTATTTAGATCCAACCTTCGTATTTGTTTACCTCCTACTTTGGTTTAGGGGGGATGTTAGACTATATTGTGTAGAATTATTACTATATGTATCTGAGTCCAATGGACTTGCTTTATATATGTTGTAAGCCCATTATATATTCTATAAATATACGAGAGGGCCATAGCATTATGTGTGCTTCTCATTCTTTCTGTTCCCACAATTTCCGATGTCTCCACTTCTGGTGGAATTACCATGTATCTTATACATAGTTGGATTTGAGAAATTATATGTTTATACTAATCCACTTTCATATAGCTCACACACCTTAGAGATATCCATCAATGGATATTTTATGTCTGATGTTTAATATGCCTTGCTGTATTGGCATTGCTAGACTTCGATCAGTTTGAGCAGATCATGATATGCAGATCTAAGTGACTCTCTAAACATTCAATTCTTAAACAAATCCTCTAAACTAATCATATTGTTTACATTCTCTACTATTCTTCCATTCAATTTCATCAACTTTGTCAATAACCAAAATCGTCATTCATCTCAAATAGGATATTCGAAAGTTGTGATTGACACGTATTATTTTTGTATATGTGTTTTTTTTCTTACTTGGGAGATGGTTTACTGATCTTGACCTTTGCTACAGCATTATTGTGTTACCTGATGTAATAATTAGGTCAAATTTGGTTATGATACTAATTGTTATGACATAATTAGTACTAGGTCTTTTTCCGTGCGATGCACCAGTGGTGTTTATTTCGTACATTTATTTTGTAGTTGCGTCTTTGTAAATTTTTGGTAATTATATATGTTTTACTTTGTTGCAAGCAAGGTTTAACGTACATTAGTAGCTTTTGACCAAATTTCAAATTGCATATTCCTTTGAATGCTTTTCTCGTTGTTTTCACTCTTTTGTATAGCTGATGTGGCTCGGTTTTGTGCACTTAAAGTAATTTTCATGAACTCTTGTTTGTATAATTTTTTGATTTGAAATTTGTTTAAGTACCTTTTTCTTTAGTTGTATGTGGTTGAAACGTCTTCTATCAGTGCTCCATGTCATTTTATTTAGAAAATAATTAATATCTTCAATTTTATGCGCACACTAATACAAAAATCAAATAATATTTTTTAGAAGTTAAGGAGGTATGGCATACCCTATTAAAGGCTATCCTATTAAAAGAGATGAGATTCAAAACCAATACCTCATGCTTGGTATCAGGTGGATAACTTAACCACTACCTTAGAGCCAATAGCTCAAAAATTAAATAGTTATTCAATGTAAATTTAATATTTGAAAATATTTTATTTAATTATATTTTTTAATATCAAATAATATAATAATATACATTAATATTGCTATCTAATATTTATATATAATATAAATAATACTAATCATATCAATTACGGAATTCTTCAGTTTTATAACTGTCTATTGTATATAAATTTTAATTTGATTGATGATTTGATTCAATTTCGAATGTGTGTTCCATTTTGATTCTTTTTTTATATTTTTTTTGTCTCATATTTTCTCTCTTTTTTTTTCTTCTTCTTATTTTTAGTCTATTTGATTTCCTCTCTCGTTCTTTCATTACCATTAGTTAATGCCTTTATTATTTTATATTGTTTTTTTCTTTCGCTTTTCTTTTCATCATTTGTGGCTATTGGATTTGCTGTTTTGTAGAAAATATTTTGTATTTGTTCAATTTTATATCTCTTTCTTTTATTTGTTTTAGTAAATATGTTTAATAATTGAGAAATTTGATTCAGGTATCATGAAGTTTTGTGATATATTTTTTGAGCCGTTGCCTAAAATGGTCCAAAATGAAAAAATATTACCCATAATGGCTCATTTTAAAAAATATTTTCCCAAATGGCCTCCACGTCAGCAAATTTAAAAAAAAAAAATTTGTTTAAAAATTTTAAACCCTAAACCCCAAAACAAAACAAAAAAAATTAAAAATTAAAAATTTGATGACGTGGAGGCCATTTGGGAAAATATTTTTTGAAATGTACTATTTTGGGTAATATTTTTTTTATTTTAGGCTATTTTGGGCAAATGCTCATATTTTTTTAGGTATCTTAAGGTTTTGAAATATTTATGAGTAACTTAGGATTGTACTAACTTTCATTCATGTACTCTTAGCATAACTCCATTAGAAAGATGTATTATTATTTGTGTACATATAAATTTGTTCGTTTCATATAATCTGCACTATTCTATTTAAATTATGTAGTTATACATGCATACAAATAGATTTTCATGTAATTCACATTAGTGCCATCTTTATTTTCCTTACTATTACTTTTTTGTTTTTAATACTGTTATATTGTTATTATCGACTATATTGGTTTAAAATCGTTTTATACTATTTGATAAAATATAGTATTAATTAATATAAAAGGAGAAATTGTAACATGATAAATTTAACATGTGTGATGATGCTTTGTTATTATGTCTAATAAGCTTGGTGGAATTGTAAATGTGATGGAAGATTTTTTTTTTTTTTTTTTTTTTTTGATATTTCTTCATTCAAAATATAAGATTGTAATTAATTTTGTCAAACAATCTCATTTTGCTATTAAAAGACATATGAAATATGGATAGAAGTTTAAAATGTTCCCGATTTTGATTTATTTCCCAAGGACATGATTCTTGAATTTTATTATTTTGCCTTAATGTTATCGTTGCCTTGTCAAATGGAACTATATTTAGGCAATCCATACATTTGATACGCACTTGAAAAATTGGAAAAAACTAAAATTTGTATAGTAGGCAATATGATGAGTTTTAATGAATTTCTTTCATTCTTAATTAATACATGGATTAAGTTCTACATAGGGCTAGCAAAATCTGACACGACACGATAGCATGACACGGACATGAAGTGAAGATAGTGGGTTTGGGTTGGGGGTTTTGAAGGCGGGTTGAATTTAGGTTGACCAATTTAGGCAATTGGGTTGAATTTAAGTTTGACCCATGTAATCTGTTTTCAATACGATTGATCCGTTTATATAGTTATGTTAGGCATTTAAGTGATACATTATTGTTATTATATATATTTTTGGTAGTTAAGCTAATATGAAATATATTTAGTAATATTAATTTAATAATTTATTTTAACCGTTGTAAATATAAGAAGTAATTATTGGTAGTGTCAACCATAAAGTGCATTATTAACATGTTTGTAAATTAAAAAACTAAAATTTAATGAAAGAAAGTGACCAATATAATTAAATAAATAACTCGAAGGTTACCCATTTATTAATTGGGTTGGGTAAGGGTTGAGAGTTTCTAACCCGTTTAATAAACGGGTCGGGTTCGGGTTGACTTTTGCATAGCACGAGCACGAACATGACACGACACAACGCATTTGCGACCCCTAGTTCTACATATGTGGTATTGCATAACAGCAAAATCAAATGACATGATACAATAAGCGACATTGTGAATTACAATTTACATATAGTTTACTGTTCCAAAATAATCTTATATACAGCACTGGGCAGAATTAAAAAATAGAGGTAAAATCTGTATGGACAATGTATCAGAAAATAATAGCAGGTGTGATGTCTCGTCCTCACTCAAGTCTTCCTGGATGCCCATCGGAGGCTTTTTTCTCTAATTTCTCCACAAACGCGTGCGAAGGTGGGATATATGAATGACTTCGTTTTCTTTGATGGAGCGCAACACGTTGTCTCTTTCTGACACGTAATAGGGTTGCGGCCCTTTCCCATACATGGCCAACCGGTAAACGAAGTCGTACGGGATACCTCAATTTGCATGGCACTGTAGTCCCCACGACTACACCGTTTGGAATAGAAATTGGTAAATATAAAAAGGCGCCTCGCCTCCTCCCTCTTCCACCAAAGCCAAAATCCCTGCATGTTGTGCCTGTTGGGGTTTGATGGCATGTACAGTGCTTTTCTAGTGTCGGTTACCGAGGAGCAGGAGATCACTATTAAAGCATCTACAGTAGTTAGTCCGCTATTCGACTAAAAGACATTTCATTTTTTTTTCCCCAACTAAAAGACATTTCAACATTTGTAATACACGTGTGGCATTTGTCTTTTGAGTTGTATTTGGATTATGTGGAGTTCAATGTATAAATAGGGCAAGGTTGGTGTTTATCTGTAACTGGTGAAAATAAAATTGTCTCAAATTTTTTTATATTTAGGAGTGATTATAAGCTATATTTTAACTTTGGATGAAAATATAGAACAAAAAATGACTAATAAATTAAATAAAGTGGAAAGTAAAAATAATTTGTAATTCAAGCTTATCCTCAGTTAAAATTCTAGATCCATCATTGGTAAAATGGGAAAATGAAAAGAGGTTAAAGTCCCCGAAAAAGAAAAAGGGGGAACAGTAAGAAGTATAATTAATTTCAATCAGAAAAAAATATAATTAATTGTGCGAGAATAATCTCCCAAAATAAAGTGAACTGTCCCAAAATAATTTAGAAGTGATTACGAGCTACATTTTGACTTTGGATGAAAAAATAAAACAAAAACTGACTAATAAATAAAATAAAGTAGAAAGTGAAAATAATTTGTAATTTAAGTTCACCCTCATTCAAAATTCTAGATCCATCACTGGTGAAGTTGAAAAATGAAAAGGAGTAAGGTCTGAGGAAAAAGAAAAAAGGGGGAAATAGTAAGAAGTAAAATTAATTTGGGAGGGAAGATCCCGTGCAGTGTCCCAAAGTACTGCATAATTAGTAACGAGAGAGGAGGGTTAATTTTTTTTAATTTTAAATTATAAAATTTAAATTATTTATATAAAATAATTTTAAATATAAGTTATGAAATTTAAATTATTTATATAAAATAATTTTAAATTTAATTAAATTATTTAATTTAAATATATAAAACTATATTTTAACTATTTATTGATTAAATATATGTTAAATTTTTGTTATTATTTGATGTTTGTAACAAAAGTTCAACATATATTTAATTAATAAATAGTCAAAATATAAATTTATATATTAAATGAAGAAATGTCATTTTATCAATTAAGTATCCGTTGAAAATATCAAATGATAATAAAAATTTAATAAATATTTAATTAATAAATAGTCAAAACATAAATTTATATATCAAAATTATTTTATTTAAGTAACTTAAATTTAAAATTATTTTATATAAATTTTAGTAATTAAATTTAAAAATTCTCCCTCCCTCCCTCCCTCCCTCCCTCTCTCTCTCTCTCTCTCTCTCTCTCACTGCTAATTATGTGGTGTTTTGGGACAATGCATGGGACCTTCCCCCTTAATTTGGATAAAAAAGAAATATAATTAATTGTGTAGGAACAATCTCTCAAAATAAAGTGAGCTGCCTCAAAAGAAAAGTAATAATTGTGACATTGGTGGGAATCAATCCCATATTATCTACTATTGATATAAATATTTATCAAGGCATGAGAGCACATCCTATATTTTGCACGCCAATGCAAATGGCATGCATAACTTGTACGCCATTTGTAATGGCGTGCACACTCTTCCTAGCGGGGTGTAGTTTAAGCATGCTAGTAAAGTGTACTATTTTGCCAATAACTTTTTTTTTTGGATATGTCAGATTCTTAAATTTTTTTTTTTTAAACCATGCTAATTTGCTAAATTAGTCATAGGCTTCCAAACTTCCATTATCAACTTTTGGGCTATAAGACTGTACACTTGAATCATGCGACTTCTGACTGGAGTGCCCTTCTTATGCTTCAAGTGCATAGTCTTGTACATGTATCCCTCTTGACATACATTTCTTTATGTTCTGTTCCCAATTAGGGCATTGGTGGGGTCAATATTGTCAACTTCATGCTTTTTTTTTTGTTGATAAAATAATATTATTAAGAGAGAAATGTCATATATGGTAATAGTGATAAGGCTTTCTTAATGAAACACACGAAGCAACTAAAAGCAAAGTTAAAACACAAATCTTGAAAGTAGTTAAATAGATTTTTCAGTCTCATTGCAAATCAACCAATGCAGTTGACGAATCTATGTTGAGCTAAGGATGGGTTCACGCTATATATATATATATATATATATATATATATATTCAAGTCCCCCGTCCCCAAAATATTTCAATTCCACCTGTGTCCACATTTTCTATTTCAAGTCTCCCCTCCTAATTGACGGAAGGACAAGAAAAATGGAGCAATAGACTACAACTCAAGCCTATCCTCAACTAAAATTGTAGGTCTTGCAGATTTGTCGGAAGAAACAACATAAATGCAAACACTAAAGGATAATTGTAAAATCTGAAAATTTAAACTATCCGAACAGACTTGAAACTCTTATCTCCTGCCGTGTCCGGTCCTAGCCGCCAACTCCTATCCATGCGCCCATCCACTACAACAAAAAAGGGTAATTCTCGGTGCTTTTTTTTTGGAATTCTCGGCGCAAAATATCGGCACTCATAACGGCCGAGGTTCTCGGCGCTTATAAACCCCGAGAATGTCTCGGCCGTTATGAGTGCCGATATTTTTCGGCGTTTTTTATTGTCGAGATTTTTCGAGTTTTTTAAATACCCTATTTTTACTTCTTAGCATGAACATTTTACAAACAGCCTGTATTGTCTATTTATTTGTGCATATTTTCCACACACACACACATATATATATATATATACAAAATTACTTAATAAAAAAATATCAACTAAACTGATAAATTTTTTATAAAATTTTGAATTCGACAATCAAAATATTACATCATTGTCAATGTACTTTGATAGTTCAATACAAAATTTGAGAGTTTTTCCACTCCAAATATCAACATAATTAATCTAATCACCAAAAAAAAAAATATATACAATGCTAACTTAGTCAAGTACATTCTTCACAAATATATCAATCAACCGAATGAGCTTGGCGTGCTTGGAGATGCAAAAAAATTGAGGGTTCACCGTCACCTGATCCCGATTCATCTCTACCCTGTATAGACAGCACAATAATAACATTACTTATGTATAAAATATCAATCTACCAGTTTAGTATCACATAAATCAATAACAATGAGCACATAAAATCATTTATCGGAACCCGTCAACCCTCAAGTGTCCACAATCCTTTTTGGAAGGGAAGTAGGAGTAGATAGAGGGAGGCCTAGGCTGTGCTGCATCTCATGACTTTCATCTCATGTGATTGCCACCTATTTAGCTTGCCCTCCATTCTCATTTCTATTTATTATGTACTTAAAGCAAATGAAGAGTCTGCAACATCTTAAGGCGACAATATAGCACATGAGATTCCACTCTCTGCCACATCTTGCAAAGCACAACACACATGATTCAAATTATATCTTGTTGTCTAAAGTTAGGCTATTCCTCATATGGGAAAAATTGAAAGAGGATTATCAATGAAGATATTAGAGAAAAGATTTAGTAGAAGAAGTGTCAAAACATCCAAAAACCAAACCATCTTACCAAGCCAAAAACCCTCAAGTGTCCACAATCCCTTTTGTCTCAATCATTCACATCATCAATTTCATTATTTACAAAGGATTAGAAAGGCAATTATTTGTATTATAGTACAAACAAATACAAATTAAATAGATTATCTTACCGGATCAGCAACCGCAGTAATAATTGCTCGACCTTCTGCTATCATTTCATATGATGCTTGGCCAAAAGAAACAACATCATAGATGGGTAGGAGCCTTCTCATTTGCTGCTTTACATTGGCCAATTCTATTTCATATTTTGTAATTCGACATGATCACCGGTACGGTCGAGTCCCTTTTTCTTTAGTTCACCCCTGACTCCTTATATATCACTCCTCTTCACGCCAAATCCATAGCCTACCGCTCGATAGCCCGGATTTTCCTGTTCATACATTAGCTCTGCAAATACTTCCTCCTCGATTTCTGATCGAGGTCTGGAAGAAGATCCAAGTCGAGCCTCAACTATTTCTCTAGCTGTATTCTACAAAGAAGAGAAAAAGACATTAAATACATTTAAATTAAAAGAAATGTGAGATAATAATAAAACCCACTATAAATTCTTGTGAAACCGTGTTCTCAAAAAAACCACCACTTTTCCTGGTATGAGTTTCCTGGTAAAACTCTATACTGGTGGGCTTCCTCCCTTTATTAGTTTCCTACAATCAACACGTCAACATAAGTCTTAACTAATTTAACAGGTAGATAGTACTAATACACTAAACATATACTGAAGTCCTTACAAAACTATCTCTTTTATTGGCATAACTTGTTGAACCAGTCGTGTGAAACTGATTCTGCTTGGCACGTGCTTCTTTGCCACATTTACTCTTCTCCTGACATTGGAAATCAACATCAATCCAAGAAAAACTTTACATTCATAATCAATATCAATCTGCTTTCCCCTTTTTGACCAATCAAAAATTACTTAAAAAGAAATTGTTTTACCTTGCCTTGTGGAGAAAATAAAAAATGTACCAAAGTTATCCACTGGTCACGATTAACTCCTCGTGGCACTGTTGCAATAACTTCAGCCTCAGTTTTGTTCCCTTGGCAATATTGCGTTTTCAAGCTCGTCTTATAACTCCTCCACATTTTGCCAAGATGCTGTAGTATTGATTTATCAATCAATACATCACTGGGCATTGAAAATTTTCCCTAAAACATAAAATCCAACAATAATGTCATAAAAAGGCAAGGGAATAGTAAGAAGGCATAAAGCAGTAGTTGTACTAGTAAGAGAGCAACCACATTTCAGTGCTATATCCAAATTTTACTCGAACAGTAAAATTTGATAGAAGAACCTATTGCCAATTATACTATTGAATTAAATTAACACAATTAAGAGTATAAAACCTGAATTAATACAATGATAAAGTTCAAAAACTTCAGACATACATATTATATCATATATATAAAGTAAACTTCAGACATAAATAATACTTACTCGGATAACCTCAATAGCTTCTGCTTTGTATTGGTCATTCATCGTACGCCAATCTCTTACTCCGAGAGGACAAAACCGTCCCGTTTTTGCAACCTCTCCAATAAACCGGATCAACAAATCACCACCCTTTCTAATTGGTTGGCGTAGGTCATTGAACAGCACAATAATTCTTACACCTTCAGGAAGATGCCATACTTCCTTAACTGGTATCGTCCTTAAGGTACTCAAGTTACCTTGGCCATCTATTAACGATTAAGATATTCCATTACTTTTCTAATTGACTGGAAAATTATTACCATAATTAATGCTATAAAATTGAAAACATTTACTGATAAGTTGAAGTAGCTCCCTCTCATCAAATGGCACGTCAGTGGACCAAACACCAGCTTCCCTGACTGGTCCCTCTGCTTCAGATGTTGACGGTCTTGGCTGACTGTCATCACCTCCTTCATGTTCCGGTGTTGCTGTTGAGGACTGCACTGATTTGCCACTTCTAAAAAACTTCCTCATTGTGAATCCACGCTTTTCCAAAAATAAAAGAATTAGTAGATGTATAATAGAACGTACAAAAATAAAATGAGAAGCAAATATGTTCCGTAAAACAAATAATCAATAATGAAACAAAGATCATGGACAAAATGAAACAACACATACAAAAGAAAACTAACATACATGGACAAAATAAAACAACACATACAAAAGAAAACTAACATACATGGACAAAATGAAACAACACGTACAAAAGAAAACTAACATACATGGACAAAATGAAATAACACGTAACATTATTTCACAACTCTAAAAAAACAAAGATCAAATCTCGCCTAGATCATACAAGTCCCTAGGTTTAGTCTTAATGATATGATATTATCCCTTTTGCATCTCATCTTGAATATAGAAAACTTGCTTTGCTTGAGATGAGATGACAAATGGATCATCTTTTAACAATCGACCCGTATGCATCAACTTAGAGAAGTTCACACAAGCACCATCATTTCTAAATGTTCTTAAGCACCATCCTTGGTTGCATGATCCAACTCGTATCCATATCTCTAAATATCAAGTAGTGCAATCAAATTATCTAAAAATTGAAAAAAGATAGAGTTCATAAGACAAATATTTAATCAACCAATCAAAATATATACAAATACAAAAATAAATAATTAATGGGACTTAGGAGAAGTTAGAAATTAAAGTAAGTTCCTTATAATCAATTTTAATCCTCTAATGTGAATGATCCATCTAAACAAGGGATACAGCAACAAAGTTTTATTTTTTCAAATTTAAAAATTATGAAATCGATATCTAATCTCCCTGACATTAACAAATTGAACTCACAAACGCCACCAACACATAATTTTAAACATCAATCAAACAAAGTAACACAAGAATTTCGTCAAAACAACAATTTTTCGTATTAATCAATTCAAATGATGAGATGCAACGATGGAATCATTCGAACTATAGCATTAAGGATGCGCATGAAGCAGGGAAAAGTGTCAAACGGCGATAATACAAAACTATAATAAAACTACTTCAACCAACTCAAATGATATAACACTTGTAGAAGAATAAACAGTCAAATAAAAATAAAAACCGAAACTAGGGCAAGGACATCACATACCAATAGCAAAGCAAGAGCAACTGTGAAATCGGAAGGTGAGGGTGAGAGACGAACGCTGGCGGCGACGGTTAGAGGCAAACCCGGGCGGCGACGGTGAGAGGAGAACCCAGGCGGCGACGGTGAGAGGAGAACGCCGGCGGCGACGGTAAGAGGCGATGCGGTTGGAAATCGGGTGGTGAGGGTGAGAGACGAACGTGCTTTGCGAGGGTGAGGGTGAGAGACGAGGGTGAGAGACGAGGGTTAGGGTTTGCGGGAGGTGAGGGTGAGAGCGCGAGAAATGAGGGTTAAGGTTTGTTCGGGTTATATATACCCGGCGAGAATCTCGGCACTTATAAGCGCCGAAAAATCTCGGTGCTTATAAACGCCGATATTTTTTGCGTCGTTTAAAACCGCCGAGAATTTTCGACGCTTTGTCTCGACGCATTTAAACACCGAGATTTCTCGACGTTTGTATAAACGCCGATAATTATGCGCCGAGAATTGCCCTTTTTTGGTGTAGTGATCCTTGCAGCCAACCCAAGCCTGCCTACCCTCATCTGCCAGATGGGAGTTTGAATTCGCCAAGTCTGCCACTAGATCATTGTCACCAAGGAGTCAAGTGCTTAACGTTGAAGACGTCATAAGTTCTCATACCGAATGGCAACTTGTCATGACCTGGAGTTAAGTGTTGTTCCATTTCAAAAGTAGCATCAAGTTCTTCCTTAGCTTGACAATTAGTAGCTTCTAGCACCTCAAGCTTATCATCCATATCAATACACACCTTGAGATAGTTCATATCCAACTCACAACATCCATCATAAATGTTTTCTTCCGTATAAAGAATTGAAGGCTAAGTCGGCACTGCTTCTCATGTAATTGCTAATGTGAGCCTTAACCTCAATAGTGAAAGACGAGACCACCTCAATACTTTCGGGAGGACCATAAGGCCAAAACACTTGATAGAGAATATCCTCTTCTACATGGTAAAGCCGCTTCAAGACTTTAACTAATAGTCTAGCATCATTAGAAGATTTATCTGGAACTGAAATTGAATCGAGCCACTGCAGCATGCTATATTGTAACATTTTGGACCAACAACCTCCGACTCAAAGTTACTTCTAGCAATTTCAGATGCTGCTTCAACTAACAGAATGCCTATTTTCAGCAGTTCAGGCCAAGAACAACATCCATTTGCTATGTTCAACACAATTTAGATAAAACTAGGGCAACTTCCGCTAGAATGAACTACTAAGCTCGATTCCAGGTCAATGGTTAGGGTTCCGCTCTAACAAATGCAATTTCCAGCTTATACGAACCAGAGAATAGCAATTTTATCAAGAATTCGATGTATTTAACCCTAGTTCACTTGCGAATTCAACAATACCGAACAGATTCAGCATCGAGGGTTTGATTGAATGCTCCAGAACAAAATATTTCAAGAATGTACCTCAACTATATGATAATTTAGCAAGTTCACTCAGAAATCTTGAGCCAACTCTCTTACTAGTAGAACCGCAAGCCTGAACGGAAGTCCTGATCAATTGTATTTAGCCGATTCAATGAGACTTTGCACTTGATCACTTGAGTTCTTCCACCGTGCTTGATTCAATACAAACTTAACCTAATTGAAGTAAATCAACTAAGCCAAATGCAAATCCTCAAACATCAATGCAGAAGCTGCTCAAATCAGATAGCAACCGCAGCTTCTTAATCAAGAATGCATAATTGAACTCCTAATCAATTGACAATGCGATCAAGGATATTTGATATCAAATTACGCTTGATTAGAAACCAAATCGAGGCTCTGATACCAATTGTCATGATCCATGATAGATCTTGGTCATGACCTAGGGGATAATAAAATATGAGATGAGAAAGAAGTGAAAGGAGATGAGAAAAAGAGAGAAATATCAAGATGAGAGAGAGAAAATCAAGAGTTTATCATTCAATAATGCTTTCTTACAAGAGAATCCCCTATTTATACTACATCTAGACTATGAACAATACATTGCATCTAGACATCTTCACTTAACTGACTTTCAACCGACTTTCCCATTCATAGCTGCCACACTATGCTTGTTAACTAACATTTGACTAATCTTGACTCATACAAGTGAACTAAAGAGTACTCATTAGGCTAATTAGCTAATTTAACCTAAATGAAGCACTAATTAATACTAATACTAGAACTTAAACTACTTTATTACAACCAATGACTTCCTAGTACTTAACTCTAATCTCGGGTCATGACACAACTGAATACAGTAGGCATTGTCATTCACTTTACCAACAATCTTTGGAGGTAAAATTTTGCGCGTCGTCAACTTGTTGTACACTCAAGCCGGATGCTGCTCTCGCTTGAGGATGGCTCGGACCTAGTCACCGAAGTTGTACTGGACCTGGTGTCGATGCTCGTCACTCACCAACTTATACTTGGCGCTATCTTCTAGGAGGCATGCATAGGTCTGCTCATGGATATCATGGAGACTGGAAATGAAGTCCTCAGCTTTACCATTCGAGCGAGTAAGCTTTGATATTGGTGCCAAATCAATCGGAGCTCTCGGTACAAAATCATAGACGACCTTCAATGGAGGGAACCATGTAATCCTGTTGACCAAACTGTTGTACGCGAACTCAGCCTGATAAAGCTTTTGTTCCCAACCTTTGATGTTGTCACCAACTAGACAACGAAGTGAGTTTCCTAACAAATGACTTGTCACCTTTGGTTTGGCCATCAGCCTGAGGGTGGTGAGCCATGCTGAAGGCGAGAGAGGTGTGCGCCATCTTCTACAACGCCTTCCAGAAGTAGTTCACGAACAGGATGTCCCTATTAGAGAAAATGCTTATTGGAGAACTATGAAGTTTGTAGACTTTTCGAAAATACAATCCTGCCACATGAACAGCGTCGGCGGCCTTCTTACAACCGATGAAGTGAGCCATCTTGGAGAAAATGGTCCACAACAACGATAATCGAATCGACGCCACCTGTAGTTCTTGGTAAGCCCAACATAAAGTCCATGCTTACATCTGTCCATAGTTGACTTGGAACCGGTAGCGGTAAGTAGAGGCCTGCATTTGTCACCCCGCCTTTCTACACTTGACACACATGGCAACGATTGACAAACCTCTCAACCTCCTTGCGCATGGTTGGGCCGAAATAGCTAATAGTATTGAGTTGCAGCATCTTGTCTCGTCCCACATGCCCTGCATTTTGGTTCTCCTTAATGATCTTAAGCCACAAACTTGAATTTGGAACACAAAGCTGATTCCCCCTTGAAAAGGAACCCGTCATGGACTGAGTAACCAGGAGCTGAACCGGATTGTGCCTCTCGTCAAATCCCACCAAAAGTGGGATCCTCCTGATACTGTTTTGCCAACTACTAAAAGCCGATTACCGTGACTCTGCTCTACAACAAAATAAGGTTCCGTCTACTTAGTACGTCCACCACTTTGTTCAAGACACCAGATTTATGCTTTATCACGAAGTGAAAAAGTTGAATGAAGCTTGCCCACTTGGCATCTTGACCTGACGGCTTTTCTTGGCTGTTTATATACTTCAACGCTACGTTGTCGGAGTACAATACGAATTCTCTGTTGGCAAAGTAGGACTTCCAGTGCCTCAGTGCCCTTACTACTGCGTAGAACTCAAGATCGTAAGTGAAGTAATTTAACCTACTCTCGTCAAGCTTCTAGCTGAAGTATGCTATTGGCTTCCCCTATTGTTTGAGCGCAACGCCAATCCCAACCTTGGAGGCATCTTTATGAAGCTCTAATATCCTTTGGAAGTCAGGTCAAGCTAATACCGATGTCGTGGCTAGCCTTCTTTCGATTTTTTTAAAGGTGCCAGCTGCTTCTGGAGTCAAAACAAAGGAACTCCTCTTCATACAGTCCGTTATTGGTGCCATTACTGAATTGAAGTTAGGCATGAACAGTCTATAGAAAGACATCAATCCATGGAAGCTCTGACTTCGCCAACTGTCTTTGGCAGTGGCCAGTCCCGTATCGCCTCGATCTTCCCCTCGTCAACTGATATACCTTCCTTGGACACAACAAACCCAAGGAAGGTTACCTTGTCCTTCATGAACTCACATTTCTTCGAGGCGGCAAACAAACTCTGCGATTGCAAGGTACTCAGCACTTCTTTAAGATGTATGATGTGCTCTGCTTGATCCCGGCTATAAATCAAGATATCATCGAAATAGACAACAACAAACTTACCAATGAAAGGACGCAGAACCTAACTCATAAACCTCATGAAGGTACTTGGCGCATTGGATAATCTCAATGGCATGACTAGCCCCTCTCATGTTTTAAAGGCGGTTTTCCACTCGTCTTCAAGTGATATGCAAATCTGGTGGCATCCACTCTTTAAGTCTAACTTCGTGAATATCGTCCAATTCTGCAATTGATCACGCAAATCATCCAATCTTAGAATGGGGAATCGATAGCGTACCATGACCTTGTTGATAGCCCTATTGTAGACGCACGTCTGCCAACTGCCATCCTTCTTTGGCATCGGCAGAGTCAGCACTGACAAAGTACTCAAGCACTCCTTAATGAACCCTTTGGCTAGAAGCTCCTCCACTTGGAATCTAGGCTCCTCATGCTCTGATGGACTCATACAGTAGTGAGGCCTAATCGGCAAAGTAGCACCTAGCATCAGATCAATGGGGTGTTGATTATCTTGTAATGGAGGTAGTGCATCCGGTAACTCTTTTAGAAAGACATCAGTGTACTCCCAAAACAAGGCGGTAATCTCACTCAGTATCTCCCCTAGACTCATCTTACTCTCTTTTTCAATCAATATGAAGACGATCTTGGTATCACTAACCTCCTTGGCAGACATAGCTTGTCCCTGTATGCTCGGGCGTTGAGCTATTAGAGCTCGCGGTGCCTCATCCTTCTTGGGCAACAAGACAATCTTTGTTGCCTCGAAAATGAAGCTATAGGTGTTCTTCCTTCCATCATGTATGGCACTCTTATCATATTGCCATGGGCAACCCAACTATAGATGGCAAGTGTCCATGGTGATGATGTCACACCAAACCCTGTCCTTGCACTTCATCAAAATCAAAAAATTAACCAAGCGTCATTTGGACACGGTTACTTGGTTTCCTTTCTTGAGCCACGAAAGCTTGTACGGACTCGGGTGAGTTTCCGTCTTCAACCCTAGCTTGGCTACTGCCTCTTCAGAAATCGCATTCTCACAACTTCCCGAGTTTATCACAATGTGGCCTACCCTATCACCAATGGTGTAGGTGGTCTGGAAGATGTTATTTCTCAACTATCCATCACTCTATTCTTCCCTTAGTGCAAAGTAAGTGCACCTGACCACAAGTAAGCGTCCTTCGCCTCCTGCCACAGCGTCTTCTTCCAGTGGTGCCAACTTAGCTAGGGCTTCCTCCTCAATAACCTCGCTGTCTTCTCCTTAAAACGCCTTGATGAAAAGGCCCTTGCTGGGTCTATCACCCATACGGCACTCTGCAGCACAATGTCCCACCTCTTAACACTTGAAGCATCGGGTTCTTGAAGTACACTCCAAGTCTTGGGTAGTCGGCTTATCGGTATTGGTGACTACTAGCCTGTTCTGTTCGCTCTGAATTGGCGGTGCTCTCACTTGGTCTTCTCTGCCAACCAGTGCTACGCAGGCTCCGCCAACTTGGCGATGCCTTTGTTGGTGCTCAAGGTTCAAGACTCTCTTGCTTGCCTCTGAGACAAAAAAAGGTGTCGAATATATTTAACACCTCCTGTATAGACTCCTTCGATCCGCCAGCTGCCCTTATAATTTCATCAAGTCATTCCTGGTGACTAGGGAGTAGAATTTGCCGTGTAATCCTCCATGGTTTGAGAACCCTGTCACAAACTCTGAATGCGTTGATACATCAACTTGGCGTGGTTATAAGGTAGAAAGGAACTTCTCATGCGCTTCTTCATCTTTTCCCATGACTCAATCTTCGCCTTTCCTTATCGAAGCCGTGAATGCTTCAATTTCTACCACCAGGAGGTTGCCTTACCCCGTAGCCGGGTAGTGACTAAAAGCTCCTGCTTCCTCTCCGAAACCTCCTTGAACTCAAGGACTTCCTCCACTGTCGTAAGCCAATCCCAGAACTCCTCTAGGCATCCTCCTCCGTTAAGCTCTGAGATCTCAATCCGGAGTCCGGATTCCCATCTCCGATCATCGAAGTCGGTAGTGTTGCTAGTATTGGGTCAATACCTTCTCAATCTTCAGCCCGGTAGTTTAGCATTTAGAAATGGATTTCGGAAACTCTCATCCATTTTGTCCTCGTCACCTGATGTCGGCGGGTGTTGGGGCTGGATTCTTGGCGCTTGCTCGAGATTTGCCCCCAATTGAATCAAGCAACACTTGATTCACCGGAATTTCTTCTCGATCTCCTCAAACCTTCTTTTGGTCTACCGTTGAAATTCTAGCACATAGACGTCTCCGCCGACAGTGTATCTTGGTCGCCCAAGGGCAATCTTGGAAGTCCTTCTAAGCTTTGATACCAACTAACTTGGGTCATGATAGTAAATATTAATAATTTATTAAAATAAAATATAAATTATTAAATTAAAATAGCAAACAAATGTATTTATATTAAAATATTAAACAAAATTTAGTTGAAAAAATTAAGCATTCGTGGGAAATGTTTTTGTATTTTAACGGTGTGCACAAACAAAGTGTGTCAAATTGCTAAATATTTCTTTGGATGTGCTAGTTTGCTAAATTTTTTCAAAACAGTGCCATTTTGCTAAATCAATCGAATGAAAATTGCTTTTGTTGTTGCTAATGATGTAAATTACCCACATAGCCAAGAAATCCCATTATTCATAGAGATATAAAACTCGCCAACATTTTGCTAGATAAAGGCTTTTAGCCCAGGCTGTGTGATTTTGGGCTCGCAAAATTTTTTCTGTCGTCCCAGATATTGTGCACCTAAGTGTTATCACAATGCCTAAGGCAGATGTATATAGTTTTAGGATTGTCTTGTGGCAGCTCATTACTAGACTTAAGGCCATTGTTACTAATTGAGAAAGTGTGAATGAGGGAATAATTGGTACCCCTAGGATAGGATCCCTCTCTTATATTTATAATATTTACATAAGGTATAGCCTATATACAAGATAAGCCCAATGGGCCTAATATATACAATTGTAACCCAATATACATTGTACTCTAACATCCCCCCTCAACCAAAGCAGGAGATAAACAAATGCATAGGTTGTGTCTAAATAGGATAAAGAATTGCCACGGCAGATTCTTAGTAAAGATGTCAGCTATTTGTTGTGATGATAGGATGTGGAGAACACGTACGAGGCCCATATGAACATGCTCGCGAAAAAAATGAATGTCGATCTCAATGTGCTTAGTGCGAACGTGCTGCACAGGATTAGTGGACAAGTACATAGCCCAGATATTACTGCAATAAAGGAAGGTAGCACGTGGAAGAAGAAGACCAAGCTCGCCCAGAAGAAAGCAAATCCAGCAACACTCAGAGACGGCATTTGCAACTGCCCTATACTCGGCCTTGGCGCTGGAGCGGAAACTTGCAGGCTGGCATTTAGAAGACCAAGAGATGATGTTACTGCCAAGAAAAACACAAAAACTAGATGTAGATCGGCGAGTATTAGGACATCCAGCCCAGTCTGCGTCTGAATATGCCACAAGTTGATCCACATGAGAAGGAGAGATGGTCAATTCATAAGCATTGGTGCCCTTAATGTACCTGAGAATTCGTTTAACATCCATCCAATGAGGTAAATGCGGAGCATGCATAAACAAACACACTTGTTGTATAGCATAAGAGATATCGGGGCGAGTAAAAGTAAGATACCAAAGAGCACCAACTATAGACCGATATAAGGTGGGATCTGACATGAGG
The DNA here is from genome assembly GCA_018398585.1 of Simmondsia chinensis. Lineage (NCBI taxonomy): Eukaryota > Viridiplantae > Streptophyta > Magnoliopsida > Caryophyllales > Simmondsiaceae > Simmondsia > Simmondsia chinensis. The sequence continues at coordinate 12,966,215 of JAGTTD010000002.1, forward strand.
TCGCCATCATCTAGCGAAAGTTTAGACTTGGAGTTTGTAGATGTAGCCACAGGCTTGTAGGAGAGCATGTTGGTCTTATCAAGAAGATCATGAGCATATTTGGATTGAGATAAAAAGAGACCATTTGAAGAGTGTAGGACCGAGATTCTAAGAAAATAATTAAGCCGTCCCAAATCTATCATATCGAATTCAGAATGTAGAGAATGAAGTATAGCTTGAAGAATAGCAGAAGATGCAGTGAGAACTATATCATCCACATAAACTAATAGTATAGCCTTGTCATTGCCACGACGTAGGACAAATAGGGATGAATCAGACTTACAGCCGGTGAATCTAAGCGTATGGAGAAAAGAAGCGAAGCGAGTGTACCATGCCCGGGATGCCTGCTTAAGACCATAAAGAGACTTATTTAGCTTGCAAACATGATCAGGGAATTGAGAACTAATGAAACCTAGAGGTTGCTTCGTATAAACTTCTTTATTAAGATAACCATTCAAAAAGGCATTCTTAATATCAAGTTGATGAATAGGCCACTGACGAAAAGTGGCGAGAGCTAGAACAGTGCTAACTGTAGCGGGCTTAACAACTAGACTAAAAGTTTCACCATAGTCACTGCCATATTTTTTGTGTGAAACCTTATGCAACTAACCGAGCTTTATATCATTCAACTTCATCTATAGAAGTTTGCTTAATGCAAAAAACCCATTTAGAACCAACAACATTACCATGAGCGGGTAGAGGAACAAGGTCCCATGTGTGATTACGAATTAGGGCATTATATTCGTCGAGCATAACATTCTTCCAATTATCATTTGTAAGAGCCTGCTTATAGGAGAAAGGAACCTCGGGCAACATATTATAAGTAAGCATAGACGGTTTAAGAAGAGGTTTCATAGTACCAGCTTTGGAATGAGTCACCATAGGATGATGAGGTTGGGATAAAGCATCTCGATCCAAGCTTTGGGCGGCGGGCTCGGCTTGAATAGGGGGCGAAGCGGGCTTGGGTGTGATAACCCGGAGCAGTGCAGCCGAGTTATGGGGAGTCGTAGGTGAGGTAGCTGTGTCGTTCGGCAGCGGAGGAAGCGGCGGCAAGGGCGGTTGTGCGGGGTTGCCAATGGCAAAAGGAAAGAGAGGAAGGGGCGATGAAAACACCTGATGAAGACGGGTCATCGTAGCTTGGGAAAAAGTACCCAATCGAGCGAAACGAAAATCTGCTTCATCAAGCACAACATGTCTCGAAATAATGACTTTGTTAGTGGAAAGATCTAGACATTAGCCCTTGTGATTTGATGGAAACCCTAGAAAAATGCACAAAGTAGAATGAGGTGCAAGTTTGTGTGGAGCAGTAACACTTAAATTGGGATAGCAAGCACTCCCAAAAATACGAAGGTGAGCATAATCAACCTTTTGTTTATGTAAATGTTGATATGGTCTGTTTAAAAAAAAAATGTTGATATGGGATCTTTTTCTGAATAGCAGTAGAGGATAATAAATTGATAATATGAGTAGCAGCAGAAACAGCCTCCACCTAATACTCCAGAGGCATACAAGCTTGAAAAGGAGAGATCGCATCATATTACCGATAGTTTTGTGCATTTGTTTACCCTTCCCATTTTGTTGGGATGTATGAGGGCACGAGACTCGACTAAGAATACCCCATTATATAAAAAGTCCATTAAAATCGTGATTAATATATTTAGTCCCATTGTCACACTGAAACTATTTAATTTTCACACCAAATTGATTTAAAATAAGCGCATGGAGTTGAAGAAACAAATCAAACACCTCCGACTTGGAACGCATTGGGTAAATCCACAAAAAATGAGAATAATCATCCAAAAATAACAAATAATATTTATAACCACTGAAACTAAAAACAGATGATGTCCATATATCGGAATGAACAATGTCAAAAGGACGAGTAGTACTAGAAACAGACTTCCAAAAGGGTAAACGACTATGCTTACCTAGTTGGCAAGCATGACACAAGCTGGACCCTAAAGGATTAGAATAGGAAATAAATTTTTGCTTGACTAATGAGGACAAAACAGGCTCTCCTGGATGGCGTAAGCGATGATGCCAAAGAGAAGTGGAGACTCATGAAGCAATGAACGATGTAGTGGTAGGTGATCCTGGTACTGTAAAGAGAGGCCACGGATTGACACAGTGGATGATTATGGATTTCAATTTAGGATCCTTGACAGAGAAACCAAGATAGTCAAATTCGAGAAGACAATTGTTATTGGAACAAAATTGACGAACAGAAAGTAAATTTTTGGAGAGACCAGGAACAAAGAGAACTTTGTTTGAAACAAAATGGCCTGCAGGAGTAGATATAAAACAGGACCCAATACCAGCAATAGAGAGATAAGCACCATTACCAACTAAAATTTTATTAGACCCAGTATATGGAGACAAGGACGTTAGAATACCTGAATTATTTGTCATGTGGGAGGAGGCCCGTTTTCCATGACCCAAGAGGGGTCAAGAGTAGGGATGGAATAATATTGTGGAGAGAACTAACTCGCATCAAAACATAGATAGAAGCTATTGCCAGTGGTATATACATTATTTGTGGGATAAAATTGTGGATTAGAAACATTACCACCCGAGGGAACAGAACCAAAAGGAGGAGCTCGATATTGCATGTTGAATTGCAAGATAAACGGCATGTACGACATCCCCCTAAAATTCGGCACCCACTGATTTCCATAACAGCGAACGTTTCTACCACGACCGCGACCTCCACGACCACGACCACGACCATTACCACGGGAATTACCATACTCATTTCCATAACCAGATTGTTGCTGTTGAGAGGGAAATGCGGCTGGCTACTCGATGGGAACAGGTTGCTGTGGCGCCGGGACAGCTTGGCAACTGTGGCCGGTTGGGGGTTCGGATTCGCGATTGGTGTACCGGTTGCGAAAAGAACGGAGGAAGTACTTGCATTGGCGGTCTTAAGGTGAGACTCTTCATTCATTAACATAGAGCGAGCCTCAATAAAGGGCGGAAAGGGAACACGAGATGTAATAGATGTACACATTGCACTGAAGTCTTTTTCCTCAGAAAAGCTGTCCATAGCAGCTAAAACCATCTCAACATCAGTGATGGAGGCATTGACAGATTTAAGATTATCAGCTAGGGATTTTATCTTTGTGAGATAGGCTAACATAGAGAGATTGCTTTTCTTTATAATTGTTAATTCACGTTTAAATTGCAATTGACGTGATTGTCTGAAATCAGTAAAAAGACGGGTGATAGAACCCCAAAGTGATGCAGCAGTGACATCATTATCAGTACCACACACAGTACTAGCAAGGCCGGGAGAAATAGTACCGAATATCCAGGAAATAAGAAGATTGTCAACCTGTCTCCAATGGCGATAGTGGGGATCCGATGTCAAAGGTTGAGAGGAGGTGCCATCAAGGTGATCATCCACAGTATAACCTTTCCAGGCAGAAAGAAAAGAGCAGTGCCAAACTAGATATGTAGATGGATCGTTCGGATCTAGGGTCAAGGAAATTTGATGTCGAATATTTGATATGCTAAACGGTGTGGGGAGCGAAGGACTGCTGGTGGGAGGGGGTGGCACCGCGTCACGGGCAGCGGTGGTGGAAGAGGTTGCGTCTGCCATGAGAGAGAGGAAGAAGAAGACGAGGCGGTGGTGGTTGCGGGGGGGGGGGGGGGGGGGGGGGAGGGGGGACCGTGGTGGCGACGGCGGCGGCGACTAGAGAGCTAGGTTTGAGAAAAGAGAAAACGGCTAGGGTTTGCCTTATTTTTATGAGAGGGCTAGGGTTAGCTCTGATACCATGAGATAGTGTAAATATGGGAATAATTGGTACCCCTAGAATAGGAGCCCTCTTGTATATTTATAATGTTTACATAAGGTATAGACTACATATAAGATAAGCCCAATGGGCCTAATATATACAATTGTAACCCAATATACATTGTACTCTAACACTAATATTAGTGGTCCGATTATTGCACATCTTAGTGATAAGGTAAGCTTTTTGAATTTCATGGTGTCTATTTAATTGTTTTCCAGTCAAGTTTCATGGAAATCATAATGCATTCCAATAGAAAGTGCAAAAAAAGAGTATGGAAATGGTATCAAGGTTGAGGCTCTAAGGAATAAGGTCATAGGTTTGTAGTCGTTTACTCCCAACTTGGTTACCCATCAAAAAGAACGAAAAATAGTATGACAACAATCTTGAGTCTTTATCAAATATTATCGTGTCTTTATCAAATATATACTTGGTTCATTTATTCGGTACAGGAGCCATGGTTATCAAAATCGCGATCCGGACTATGCCCAATCGACCCGGATCGTGTAAAAAATCGTAAAAAAGTAAAATCGTAAAAAAAATGAAGTAGGATTGGTAGGATTGGTATAGAATCGGTAGGACCGACGATTATGACCGATCCTACGGAGTTTAATAACATAAAATTACAAAATTAAAAAAAAAAATTTGAATACCCCCAAAAACCCACCCAGCCCCCTGTTTCTCTCTCCTCCCTCACTCACTCCACCCGCATCCCCACCCATCCCCTTTCCCTTCCCCTTAACCCTAACCCCAACTTTCACCACAACCACCAAACACCACTACGCCACGCGACGCCACCCCACCGACCGATTGCCGCCAGCCGCATGCCAAGTTCTGACACGACACCAACCTAAGGGCCACACACAACCATAGCTTATTTTCTTTTTGGGTAAAAATTCTTAATTTTTGTTTAATTTCTTATTCTTCTAGTATATTATTGAGTTACTTGGGTAATTATTTTGATTTACATTTTGTTTATTTTAAGCTTGGTTTTGTTTTGCTTTGTTTATCTAAGTATACCCATTTGAACTTTTGTGTTGAATTATTGATTACTTGATTGTAGTCAATTTTATTAATTTTATTGTATTTCTGCAACTTTAGCTTGATGGTGTTGCTAGTTTGAATGTATATTTGCTTGATGTACCTCTATTAATTTCGTACGTACGGATTTTTAATGTGTTATGAAACTAATGTTTTTTGCACTTTTTGATGTTCTTTATTGTACATTTGAGGCTTATAATGCGATTTTTATGGATACAAGCTAGTGTTTTACACAAAAAGTAGAATCTTATGATTCTTGATCCGATTCTACGATCCCGATCCTGAGGACCCCTCACCGATCCTACGTAAAATCCTGACCTTGACAACCTTGACTGGAGCCTGTTTAGTCTGAAAGGTATGAGGCCAATATCTATAAGCACTGTATTAAGTAGAATTGCGATTGTACTAAAGTTTTGTTGTCACTCATGTCCTGTTTGACTTTTCATGAGTACGAAAAAGTTCAATTTTAATGGAAATAGAAACCTCACTGATTAGCATCTTGTGTTTTTTGTCCATAACTATGTCATTACATTTTCTTGATAGTCTAGAAGCAGTGGCACCTCCATGGAAATACTATAGAAGCATCAAAGAGGGTGTTAAGTAATCGATTTGCAGCTAGACATTACCCTACTGGTTATTACATTGTGATATGATTCCACCTTTTTAACAACAGATGATGTCCATATCCTTGCAGATACCATAGTTGGAAGGGGAAGAAAGTCAATTGCATCTGGTAGATTCGGGGCCCAACGGGTTGTTCCCGAAGTCAGACCTACAGCTTGCCTTGAATGGTATCCATGTGTCACTGACACAGCCCCATGAATCCCACATAGGAGTTGAAGACATGTAAGTCTAGTGAGTTACTTCACCTATTGCAATTGGTTTTATGATGGAACCCCACTTAGCCTTATACATGGACATCATGTGTGCCAATTCTATGGGTCAGGTCTAAAGGCTCAGTGAACTTTAACACTAAGCGATCAAATTTAGGAAGCTCGAAATCAGAAAGCTTAGGGTGAAACTCTTTATCCAACAAGATGTTCGAAGGTTTTAAGCCTCCAAAAAAGAACCAGACTTGGAAGCTTGTAAAACCGCAAACTGGGAAGAGGATCATTAGATACAAATGGATCTTAAAAAGAAAAGAAAGCATTCCAGGGGTTGAAGATGCTAGGTACAAGGCATGATTGGTGGCCAAAGGTTACAGTCAGGTACATGGAATTGATTTTAATGATATTTTCTCACCTGTTGTAAGACATAGTTCCATTCAAGCATTACTTGCCGTAGTTGCCATGCATGACTTAGAGCTACAACAACTTGATGTAAAAACTGCATTCTTGCATGGTGAGCTAGAAGACAGTATCTACATGCATCAACCTGAGGGTTTTGTTGTTGAGGAAAAGAAGACCATGTTTGCTTGTTGAAGAGATCTCTTTATAGTTTGAAGCAATCACCAAGACAGTGGTACAAGAGATTTGATTAGTTCATGACCAGTCATAGGTTCTATAGAAGCCGACAAACTAGTGCAGATTCATACATTTATCTTCTGTTATATGTTGATGACATGCTGATTCCAGCTAGAGATATGTCTGAGATCAACAATCTGAATGTTTCGTTAAAGTGTGAATTTGAAATGAAAGATTTGGGAGCAGCCAAGAAGATACTTGGTATGGAGATTCAGAGGGACCGAAAAGTTGGAAAGTTACACTTGACTCAAGAGAAGTATATTGAGAAGGTCCTGGAGCGCTTTCATATAAAGATGCCAAACCAGTTAGCACTCCTTTGGCAACTCACTTCAAGCTTTCAGCTTTAGCTTTTCCACAGAAAGAGGAAGAGGTCAGGTATATGTCACATGTCTCGTACTCCAATGCAGTGGGTAGTGTCATGTATGCTATGGTGCTCACACGTCTAGATATTGCACATGCTGTTAGCAGAGTGAGCAGATACATGGCGAATCCAGGAAAGGAGCATTGGCAAGTTGTTAAAAGGATTCTGAGATACTTACGTGGCACTACAGATACATGCTTGGAGTTTGGGAGAAGCAACGACTGTTTAGTTGGTTACGTTGATTCAGATTATGGTGGTGACTTTGATAAGAGGAAATCTACCACATGTTATGTCTTTTGCCTTGGGGACTGTGTTATAAGTTGGAGATCGAGCCTACAATCAGTTATTGCGTTGTCAACTACAGAGGCAGAATATATGGCTGTAACAGAAGGATTTGAAGAAGCTGTGTGGTTGAAGGGCATAGTGGGTGAGCTCATTGTTGATCAGGGTGCAGTTGTTGTTCATTGTGATAGTCAATCTGCTATTCATTTAGCTAAGGACCAAATGAACCATCATGACAGGACAAAGCACATAGATGTGAAACATCACTTCATTCGAGATATGATAGATGAGGGCAAGGTCAGATTGAAGAAGATTGGCACCACTGATAATCCTGTTGACATGTTCACAAAGGTTCTTCCTTTTAGCATGTTCGAGCATTGCTTAGACTTGATTGGGTTCACATTCTTGTTGAGGTAACCCTGAAGGGCCTTGTGGAGAAGGTGGAGAGCTTTGTGAGAAATTTGAGACAAGGTGAAGATTTGCTAGGTTATGTCTCAAATTTTTGTCCAGGTTTCAAATAGAGGTCTATGGTGGAGAGAAGGACCTTTTTATTCTGGTCGGGTTGTACTCGATTTCTCATTTTTTTAGGGTTTCTCTTTTGTACTATATATATATATATATATGTGCTCTTCTTCTTCTTAGGGTTTTAAGAGCCATTTCTCATCCAAAGAGAGAGAGAGAGAGAGAGAGGGAGTGAAGAATCTTCTTGTAATACTCCATAATTTCGATTAATAAAAGTTCTCTACGTCTGGCCATGGTTTTTCCCTCTCATTGAGGGTTTTCTACATAAATACAGTTCTCTTAGTTGTTCGTTCTCTTTTACCTTGCTGGTTACTTCTCATATCTAATTTTAGTATCTAAATCGAACCTAAATCTTGGGTATTTGTCGCCTCACATTTATCATATAACCTAGATTTATTTATATGTTTATCAATTAACTTTGCATTTAACAATAATTTCTTATTCCATTATCTTTTGTATTACTAACTATCCTGAAATAAAGTTTGCCTTTGATTTTCCAAATTAAAACAGCTGAAATTTGATAATAAATTTTAAGAATAATATGTAGTTTGAAATAAAAGTCATAAAACATTCAAATAAAAGAACATTAATAATTTTGTCCCATTATTTTGGATGGTTAAAATAACATAAAAATAAAATTAAGGTTCTAATCAATGGAGTGAGAATAAATTGAGGCATTGTAAAAAGTCAGTGGCTTAAGTGATTGAGTTTATTTGTGTCTATTGATGATAGTTTTTATATATGAGTGCAAATTAAGAGGAGTTTCAGTAATAGGTTATTTATGCTAAATGTCCATATATTTTACCGACTGCGTTAATTAGTTCTTTAATATTCGATTGTGTCAATTTATTCTTATGATGAAACCTAAGTTAAGTTAATGACATATGTTTTCAAAGGTGCAATCATATGAAAACGCATGTGACCTGAATCAAACCAAACGTGTTGACCTAATTTGAACCTACATGTAACTGGATCATAAAAAATTATGTCGCCAACTCAGGATTAATTTCGTTGTAGGATCAAATTGACACAATGTAAATTGCACAAGAACAAAAGTTTCACGGTTAAACGTATAATGACTAAATTGACACAATAGACAAAGTAAGGTTGCAAAAAATAACTAAAACACTAATGTATCATGCTTAGAAACATGATTAGGTGTTTCTAAGTCAGAATCTGTAAGAAATGAGTGTCAAACTAGAAGAAACACAATTCATCCATTTAGACAAGAAAGTAGGATTTGGTAAATTAATTCATTTTGGCATTATCCAATACTTCAGGGGCTTTACTCTGGTCACTTAATTTACCAAAAAGGGTATCAACACGCCATCACCGGATCATATTAGAGCTCTGAAGTTAAGCGTGCTTGGGTGAGAGCAGTACGAGGATGGGTGACCTCCTGAGAAGTCCTCACCCTCAGATTGGAACCACTCGGAAACAACATCTCTTCAAGGGTAATACCATGAAGGGGGAAGGCTGCGTACAATCGCTCCCCCCCAAAGACCCTGCTTAGGCGGGAGTCTTTGGGGCACTAGATATGTTGCTTTACTCTGTTCACTTAATTGGAGACTTTTAGTTGTTATAGTTAATTTGCTTGTGCTTAACCTTTTAGTGCCTTTAAATAGTAAATTGTAGAAGTCATACTGATGTAAGTAAAACATTATAGGTATGAACGAGCTTCACCTTATTTTTGGTCTTCATAAATATGCATATCTTGATAAAGGAAAAAGGAACATACCCAGTGCCACAAAGGCTCCCGCCTACGCAGGGTTGGGGGGGCGGATGTACGTAGCCCTCCCCCTTCAGGGTGTTAACCTGAAGAGAGGCTGTTTCCCAGTGCCCCCAACCTGAGGGTGAGGACTTCCCAGGAGGTCACCCATCCTGGTACTACTCTTGCCCAAGCACGCTTAACTTCAGAGTTCTCATGGGATCCGGTGACAGCATGTTCGTGCCCTCTTTGGTAAAATGTGCATATCTTGATAAACTTCTCAATATTAGTAACTGAATGCATTTTTTTCCTCTCGTAAGAAAAAACCTTGAGACAAGTAGATAGTAATAGAGGAAAAAGCGTGTGGAGATGGTGAGATAGGGTAAGGAAGTGTAGGAGTTGCGAATAGTTTCATCATCAATGAGGAAAAAAAAAAAAAGGGAGGGAGAGGAGGAGGGGGGCAAGGGGAAAATCATGCAAGGAGGTGTCGGGAACGAAAATAATGGATTAGAATTTGCTCTAATACCAACTGACGTAGGACGGAACCGGGTTTCTGAACTATTAAGTTCGTAAAACACACAAACGAGCGTTGCTTGAATTTCGCTCAAATAGATGTATCCGGAATCCACCGAAGAAATCCCTAAACTCGGGAAAATAATAAACCCTCAGGTTATGTTTTATTGAATAATAAAAAAGTTCCCTATTTATAGAAATAGAGATATAAACAATATCAAATTGAATATAAATATAAAAAAGCTAAACTAAAAAGGATTTTAACTAAAAGGAATTCCTATAAAAACAAGAATCCTTGTACAAATATAAAACTAACATAACTAAAATAGAAAAATAATAAAATAATTCAGATTTTTCCTCGATATTTTCTCCTTCCACGTTCCGGCCCAATTGTTTCAACAAGTGCTCCTCTAATCGTCCCTTGTTAGACGGATCTATGTTGAGTTGAGGATGGGTTCAAGCTGATATGTATATGTATGTATATTCAAGTCCACCCTTGTCCACATTTCCTATTTCAAGTTCCCCCTTCCATTTGACGCAAGGAAAGGAAAAATGGAGCGATAGACGAAACCCAAGCCTTTCCTCAACTAAACTTGTAGATTTTGTAGATCTGCCACTGATGAAGGCTATGTTAATTACTACAGATTGACAAAGATATAAACTGAAGTTTTTGTTGTATACTTGACAAATAGGAAATATGCACACAAGAACTATAAATTTCTTTTACTCTTTATCATGCCCCAGCAATACATTTACCATGCTCGTTGGGTTATCTCAGAGGCAAATGCACCTGAAATGGAGACGAACATAAACTCTAGGGGGAAAAAAATAAGTTTGGTTACAAAAACTTGCAAAGGTACTGAAAATTTTGATCAAGGCATCCTCTTCTGAATAGGTGGATTTGGGTCTATTTAAGAGGGAAAACTTGAGACAATGGGTAAAGTATATCTTCATTATATGAACACATTCTCATGGCATTGATTTTCGAAAGGTTCTAACCTCAACAGTAATAATAGCGATCAATCAATAATAGTTAAGAAACTTAATCCACTGAGTTCACAAGGAGACGATGAGTTTCTTGACTGATTTCCTTATGCTTTCTCTTACACATGGTCCCAACAATGTTGAGATGATCAGTTATTGCAATGAAGGGAAACATTGTATTTTTATACTCGAAACTAATGCCTAAACCCACCTAACCAAGGCATTGGATTGGAACATAAGAATGAAAACTGCTGTTGGTGTTGCAAAACGAGTGGATTAACTACACAAATATAAAACCCCTGTTATTCTTAGAGTCATAAAACTTACCAACATTTTGCTAGATAAAGATTTGCATCCCAAGCGTTTTGATTTCGGGTTTGCAAAATTTTATATTACTGGAGCTTCCAGCTCAAAATTGGCGGGCACCTACGGATATTTCGCGCCTGAGTATTGGAAAACTAAAGTCCCCACGCCTCAATCAGATACATACAGTTTTGGGGTTGTCTTGTTGCAGCTCATTACTGGACGTGAGGCCACTACATTTACTAATAGCAGTGGATTTGAATTTCTTAGTATATGGTAAGCTTTTTGATGAGCATTTACTGCTTTCCAATAGAAAGTTTGGAATATAAGTATGAAGTCGTTTACTTTCATACTTGCTTACCTATCAAAAAGAACGAAAATAAAGTTTGAAATCATTCTTGTGCCTTTTTCAAATTTCTTATGTTTTGTGATACTTGGTTCATTTATTTGGTAATAGAGCATGTTTGACTGAAATGTCCTAGACTCATATCTATGTGCACTAGACATCACCCTACTCTTTATTACATTACGATATGATTCTACCCTTTTAACAACAGGTGATGTCCATATCCTTGCAGATACCGCAGTTGGAAGGCGAAGAAAGTCAATTGCAGCTGGTAGATCTAGGGCTCAAAGGGCAGTTCCTGAAGTCGGACCTACAGATTGCCATGAATGGTATCCATGTGTATCCCATATAAGGTTACCTCACCTATTGCAATTGGATTTATGATGGAACTCCACTTGGGCTTATACGTGGATCTCATTGGTGCCCACTCTATGGGTTAGGTCCAAAGTCTCAGTGAAATTTAACAATAAGCGACCAAATTTAGCAAGCTAGAAGATATAAAGAATAGGGTTAAATTCTTTGTACAAAAAGATGTTACAAGGTCTAAAATCTGAAAGTAACAGGGGAATCTAAGTTGTGCAGGCAATTTCCTCCTTTTGCTACACCGACTGCTATTTTCATTCTTGTGTTATAATCCAATGGCTCTTGGCCAGGTGAGAAATCTGCAAAATTAAGTAATCATTAGAGGGCCATACAAATACTCAATATATAGAATGGGTTGTTTTATAGTTATGGGCAATAGAGTAGCAAATGTTGTATAATAGGATGTGGCAGTTGCATTGAAAATTTAAGCAACTTAAGTTATTTCTAAGTCTTAGTTATGCAAAAGGAAATCAATAAAAATTCTGCTTTCATCAATTTTATATTCATTTAGTAGTCTTTGTTATGATATCACATGTATTAATAAAAATATGATATATATGAATTACGTTATTGTAGGCATTAAAATTTTGTCATGTTTATTGGGCTGAAGAAAAGTCTAAGCCCAAACGACTTCTAAGTCAAGCCCGAAACCGAACATCTTCCAAATCAAAAACTCAAGCCTAAAATGAGTTCTAAGTCAAACCAAAATAAAATTCCCAAACGACTTCCGAATCAAACCTAAATCCCTAAATGACTTCCCTGTTACATCCAAGTCGAAATGAAAAACTCAAATGACTTCTAAGTCAAACCCGAAGCCCTAATAGTTTAAAAGTCAAACTAAAAGGGGCAAATTACTCTCGGGTCAAACCCAAAGTCAAACTTCTAGACCCAGAGACGCCCAAGTTAAACCTAAAAACGATGACTTCCAAGTCAAAGTCAAACCCACAAAATTTCAAGACTGGCGTAAAAATGGGCTTGTAAAACTTTTAAAGCGAATCGAGCCTGGTCTTATGAAGAAAATCCTGTGGTCAAAGCAAGGGCCCCTTTTCTCTATAAATAGGGGACCCTTGCATCAAATTTGAGGACAAAGAAAGAAAGGAAAGAAAAGGAAAGGAGAAGTAGAAACTCTCTCTCTCTCTCTCTCTCTCTCCATTTTCTCTTAAATTCCATCAACACCAAGTCAACTAGGAGAAGTCGACAAAGCATACAAAGTTCATACTCGATTTCTTGAAAGGTTCAGCTCTCGATTTGAGATAAAGCATCGTGCCCTCAGTCCAGAGTTCAAGTTTGATTGTCAACAACATCAACCAAGTTCAACAGTCGTGGAAATCGAATCAGAGGACTTTTGTTTGTTTTACTTTCTAAAGCACATTATAGAGATTTGTACCCGCAAATTTATCAATACAATTCTTTAATTATAATTTTTGTGCTGTTTCGCGTCATTTCATTTTGATTCGAAATCGGTGTCCACAAATTTGGCACGCCCGGTGGGACCTTTCTCTACCTCTCATCTCCTTTTTCCATTTAAAAGAAAACAAAAAAAAAAAAAGAAATCAGGTTCTTGTTGCAATGGCACCGAAGAAGAAAGCAAATCGCCGCTCCAACAAGTCCAATTCTAGCCCATCCAGCCCCATGAGCGCTGACTCCAGTCCTAGCCTTCTTTTCTCTGGCGCCACCACTAGGAGCAAAGCGAAAGCCATCGATGCGCTCATGATGATGGCAAATCCAACAAGTCAAGTTGCTATTTCCCATGGCTTCCTGCCCATGGAAACCTCTGAAGTGGGGGAACTTCCTGCTTCATCAGAAAACACCTCCAAGGCGGTTACAAATTCAGCGGATGAAATCTCAAGCACTAACTCCTCGCCATCGTCGCCAAGGAAAGAGATTTCTTCAGGACAACCCATCATGCTTTTTGGCTCCACTAACATGCCAGTCATGGTGACCAGCGTCGTGCCCATGGAGGAACAAGTAGCCAATCTGCAGGCTACTGTGGAAAACCTTGTTAAAGTTGTCTCCGAAAAGGACAACCAACTGAAGGAACAAAGCCAACAAATTGTGGCATTAAGCAACAAACTAGAGCGCTAGAGTGCTGTACAAACTGGCAAGAAGATGCAGGGAGAATCTGAGTCTAAATCAGACCAAGAGATTAAGTCGGTGAAGTATCCAAGGGTCAATGTCACCAGCAAGTGTGCTCCTACCTAGGAGTCAGTCCCTTTGACATCCTTGTTTGTCCATCAAATCCAAGATCTGATAGCCAACGCGATTAAGGCGCAAATTGGCGGTAGCTTTTCAAGCAACCAACACTACCAAAAACCTTACTCCAGGAGGATTGACAGCCTTAAAATGCCAAATGGCTACCAACCTCTAAAATTTCAACAATTTGACGGTAAGGGTAACCCGAGACAACATATTGCCCACTTCGTGCAGACATGCAATAATGCCGGCACTGATGGCGACCTCCTCGTCAGGCAATTTGTCCGTTCCCTCAAAGGACCGGCTTTTGACTCGTATACCGATCTAGAACTAGAGTCCATCAATAGCTCGCAAGAAATGGAGTCTGAATTCCTGAACAGGTTCTACAGTGCACAGCGTACCATTACGTTGAAAGAACTATCAAGTGTAGGACAATGGGACGGTGAACCAGTCATAGACTACATTCACTGTTGGCACGCTAAGAGTTTAGACTGCAAAGAGTGTCTCTCTCAAGAATCAACTATCAAGATGTGCATTCAAGGCATGAGGCCGGAGTTGTCCTATGTCTTGCTGCCAATGAAGCCTGAAACTTTCAATTCACTGGCATCGGACGCCCATGAGATGGAGAATAACCTTTCCAAGCATGGCTCCAAATTTACGTCCATCTTCGGAAACAAGGGAGTAAAAGAGCCGCTAAAGGAGAGAAGCCAGCCAAAGCGAAGACAAAAGCATCTTTGGCCATGAACATTGCTCCAGTTAAAATATCTGGAAAGCCGAAGCCCAAAGAGCATGATGGGCAGAAACCAAGTTCGTTTAAGGAAAGTGGAAAGAAGCGTCCAACGCTAAAGGAGCTCCAGCAGAAAGTGTATCCTTTTCCAGACTCGGATCTTCATGGCATGCTTGATGATTTATTGGCAAAGAAACTCATTGAATTGCCCGAGTCAAAGCGGTCGGAAGAGGCCAGCTGCACCAGTGATCCAAATTATTGCAGGTATCATCGAGTTGTCATCCACCTGCTGGAGCAATGCATTACGCTCAAAGAGCGTACCATGAGGTTGGTGGGCGAAGGAAAAATCGTCCTTGATGCTGATGAGGTGGCCCAAATAAATTTGGCTACTGTGGCATTTGGAGGTTTCATGGATCCAGTTCTTGTACTGAAGAAGTTAGAGATGATCCAACAGCATGTTGAAGTAACGCATTTCCAAACAATTCAGTTTGGGGGGTTCGAGCCTGTGTTCGTACAATTATCAAGTGCGCCGGAGCCCTGGATAGAAAAGTAGGAAGAGGTTACACCGGCTGAGGATGATGATGAGGGGTGGACTTTGGTGACACGAAGGAAACCGAAGAAACAGCGGGCACCACGACCTCCTCAAGGTTGCTACAAAGGAAAACATGTGAGGAGGAAGCCTCACCATAAGAAAAAGAAGAAGAAGGTAGACAGGGCAAAGGCACAACAGCCACCAGCCAGCCATGTTGACCTCTCACTACAAAAGCCACGAACTCCTGTCACTTTAGGGGAGTTCTTTCCAATGACATACTTCGAAAGCACATCCGTTAACATGACTTCGTGTTATGAGAGCAACGACGACTAAAGGAATCTAGATATCGAAAAGGAGCCAACTGTAGAAATGGCAGAAGAGATCCAAAGTTCTGGTAATGATTCACCACCAGTCAAAGGTGATGGAGATACTGCAGAGGGATCGACGGGTTGTGCTTCCTATAGCACCGCTTTGGCTTTCACTGATGAAGATCTAATGCTGGGATCTAGGCCACACAATAGGCCCCTATTTGTGTCTGCATATATTCGTGAGCAAAGGATTAATCAAATTTTGATCGATGACGGATCTGCAGTCAACATTATGCCTAAGCCTACCATGAAGCAATTGGGGATCATGGTGGAGGAATTGGCAAATACCAAAATGATGATCCAAGGTTTTAACCTTGGATGCCAAAGAGCAATGGGCATGATTCGCCTTGATCTTACCATAGGAGAATTGACGGCAAACACCATTTTCCATGTCATTGATTCAAAAACATCATACAACATACTGTTAGGGCGACCATGGATTCATGAAAATGGCATAGTTCCGTCCACACTACACCAATGTTTCAAATATTACAGAAATGGTGGAGAAAGGGTTGTGACTGCTAACGCCAAACCCTTCGCTGCAGCAGAAGCTCATCTGGCGGATGCAAGATTCTACAAAGACGAGAAGGCTCCATCTAAGGTATTGTGTTCAGGGACCCCTTTTGTTGGGAAGAGTTTGTCAGGAGAGAAATAGGGGCCTTCACCCTCGCCTCAAGAAGGGGATTTCCACCTTACCAAGTACGAGCCAACAACCTCAAACATATTGGTTAAGGAGGAGGCGTCTAGAACCCTCACCTCAACACCAGTGCTCCGGTACATCCCCAAATCTCACAGAAAGCCTGAAGAGTCACCCTTTGTCGAGTGCAAAGCTCCAGTCTTATAAAATTGCCGTTGCAACCTATTTTGCAGGATTTAAAAGATAAGAAGGTTGTCCCTCTTACAAATACAAACCAAACCGAACCTAGTAGACTACCAATGACAAGCTTTGTAGCATCTTCTCAAAATCTCACTGAAGAGAAGGAACTATTGCCTAATACCCGGACAATGGAAGGATTTGATCCTAATGCCTATAAGTTGATAGCCAGTTGTGGGTATGATTTCACCAACCCTCCGCCCTTAGGGAAGGTGATTGATGTGAAGGCATATGGACTTACTGAAACTCAGCGGAAGTTCCAAGAGCAGGGCAGCCAAGTCAAGCCTTCTAGAGTTGGTTTGGGATTTACCCCTTTCCAACCAGTGAAAATCTCTATTCATCGCAAGGAGAAGACAGTATCCTCGCAATAAATAGCCATTAAAGAGGTGGAAGAAAGAAGTGGAAATCCTACAGTGGTATCTGTGTCTGTTCGGGTGGAAGCTACACCATCGTCACCGCGTCACTCGGCCTTTGGCAGATTGGGGTCCTCTCCGAGCGAAGATGAATCTCAACAAATTGAAGACCCTTCACGAAATTTATGCTTTTAGTCGGCTTGGGAATGCCCCTAACGATGGTTGTGGCATTTTAAACCGGCCACGCGCCTCTGTTTTTAGCAGACTTGGGGGAAAAATGAGTAGTGAACAAAAGCCTAGAGTATCCGCCCTAAACAGGCTTGCAGTTTCCAGACCATCTCGTCGGTCTGAAAGGCCAAAGAAGAACCAATCTAGGAGAGCTACCATTGCGGAAGCTGAAATCAGTGAAGCATGTGAGGCCATCACTCCAGTGGCCAAACCACAGCATGGGTTAGCGATTAGCGTTTATGGGCAATCCAGATCAGTAGCTCGCGCCAAAAGGAGATGTCTTCCCAAGAAAGGAGTTCTAGTGCAAAGCGCCAAGGAGAGTGATGTTGGTAAAAGCAGCCAATCTCACATCCCAGAAGTCAAGCCTTGGGTACCTAATGATGAGTACTCCAAGGTTGAGATAGGTGCAGGCGGCCAGCTCAAAGTTAAGGCACAAATTGCCTTGCCACCAAACCAGTCAGATGTCACCATGCATGTTGATCAAACAAACAAGACATTTATTTTATCAATGAATCACGTAACCATTTTCGAAGTGGCATTGGTTGACGAAGAGAATGATGAGGAGATTTTAGATGCCCTAGAACCTCCAGCAGGATTGGAAGACGGGGGGCAGGCTACAGTAGATGAGTTGAAGGAATTGAACCTAGGCACCCCTGAGAATCCTCAACCCGTCTATGTTAGTGTTCTGCTAAGCAAAGAAGAAGAGGAGGCATACTTTAAACTCTTGGCTGACTTTAAGGATGTATTTGCTTGGTCCTATAAGCAGATGCCTGGATTGGACCCAAGTGTTGCCGTTCACCAGCTTAAGATTAAGAAAGGTACCAAGCCCGTAAAGCAACCCAACCGGCGGTTCAAACCTGAACTTGTGGTGGAAATCGAAGCAGAGATCAACAAATTGATTGATGCTGGATTCATCAGGCAAGTGCAGACACTGGCCTGGATTTCTAACATAATGCCTGTAAGAAAGAAGAATGGGCAATTACGAGTCTGTGTCGATTTTCGTGACCTCAATAATGCATGCCCAAAGGATGATTTTCTATTGCCAATCCCCGAATTGATGGTTGACGCAACTACTAGCCACAAGGCATTGTCCTTCATGGATTGCACGGCTGGTCATAACCAGTTGAAAATTTCTCCTGAATATGAAAAGGCCACCGCCTTCCGCACGCCTAAAGGGATATTTTGCTACAAAGTGATGCCCTTTGGTCTAAAGAATGCAGGTGCCACTTATCAGCGTGCAATGCAGAGAATTTTTGATGACATGTTGCACAAGAACGTTGAATGCTATATAGACGATCTGGTGGTGAAATCTAAGAGACGAAATGATCATCTTCAAGACCTTCGTTTGGTTTTTGAAAGGCTAAATAAAGTAAGTCTTAGGATGAATTTGCTTAAATGCGCATTTGGCGTCACCTCCGGTAAGTTTCTTGGTTTTGTTGTTCGACGTAGTGGCATTGAGATTGACAAGTCTAAGATTGATGCTATCCAAAAAATGCCACCACCTACGAACCTGCACGAGCTCTGCAGTTTTCAAGGACGTCTGGCCTGCATTAGAAGGTTCATTTCAAACTTAGTAGGATGTTGCCAAACCTTCAGCCATCTAATGAAGAAAGGTGCGCCCTTCGAATGGGACGAATCTTGTAACAGGGCCTTTAAAAGCCTCAAGAGTTATCTAACAAGCCCGCTTGTGCTGGGAGCACCAATTCAAGGAAAGCCGCTCATTCTTTATACATCTACTCAAGAACGGGCACTTGGAGTGTTGTGTGCTCAAGAAAACGAGGAGGGAAAGCAAAGGGCCTTGTATTATTTGAGTCGAACTCTAGTGCATGCTCATACCGTGTCTTTAATCTCTCGAGCTGATCCCATCAAACACATTCTTTCTCAACCAGTACTTTCTGGGCGTTTAGCGAAGTGGGCTGTATTGATTAAGCAACATGACATTGTCTATGTTCCTCAAAAGTCTGTCAAAGGACAAGCTCTAGCTGATTTCCTGGCTGAACATCCTATCCCCGACCATTGGGAACTAAATGATGACTTGCCAGATGAAGACGTCTTCTTCATTGAAATCATATCCCCATGGGAGATGTACTTTGATGGAGCCTCGCGCGCGGACGGTGCAGGTGTTGGTGTTGTTTTTGTCTCTCCTGAGAAACATGTCCTTCCTTACTCATTCACACTCACTGAGAAGTGCTCCAATAATGTGGCTGAGTACCAGGCACTGGTCATAGGATTGGACATGGCAATAGAGATGGGATTGAAGGATTTAGACATTTACGGAAACTCCAAATTAGTCATCCACCAGCTCCTGGGTGACTTTGAGGTCAAGAAGGAGGAACTTATTCCCCTTTTTAAATATGTAGCGAAGTTGTTAGACAATTTAGAGACAAAGAAGCTGGAACATGTGCGTAGGAGTGCCAATGGAATAGCTGACGCGCTTGCAAATCTTGCAGCCACCATGGCATTGGGGGCAGATGAGTCAATGATGGTTCCTATTTGCAACAAATGGGATGTTCCACTACAGAGTAGAGAAAACATGGATGATGACTTTGGCGAGGTCAGCACTGTATCAGTTTTGAAGCTATCGAAGAAGATTGGCGTCAACCACTCATCGACTACTTAGAGCATGGCAAGCTCCCGAGCGAACGCTGCCACAGGATGGAGATTCGCCGTCGGGCTGACGGTTTCTACCATCACAAGGGAGTCTTGTATCGCCGAGCTTTTGATGGTGTCCTTCGACGTTGCCTAGGGAAAGAAGAAGCTATCCAAGCAATGGAGCAAGCCCATTCTGGAATTTGTGGCGCTCATCAGTCTGGACCGAAACTCCCTGACCGCTTGAAAAGGATGGGTTACTATTGGGCAACCATGGTCCTGGACTGCATGGATCACGCCAAGAGATGTGATGCTTGCCAATTCCACGCAAATTTTATACACCAACCGCCAGAGCCTTTGCACCCGTCAATTGCATCATGGCCCTTTGAGGGGTGGGGTCTCGACATAGTTGGACCAATTACTCCAAAGTCCTCAGCTGGTCATGCTTATATCCTCGTCGCAACTGACTACTTTTCCAAGTGGGCGGAATCTGTCCCCCTAAGAGAGGTGAAAAAGTAGAATGTGGTTGATTTCTTACGCACTCAGATCATATATAGGTTTGGAGTCCCACGATACATAATTATAGACAACGGGAAGCCATTTGACAATCGTCTAGTGGCTGAACTATGCCAGAAATTCAAGTTCTCCCAACACAAGTCCTCCATGTACTATGCGGCGGCGAATGGACAGGCTGAAGCTTTCAATTAGACCCTCTACAATCTACTTAAAAAGGTTGTAGACAAGGCTAAAAGTGGGTGGCATGAGAAAGTAGGAGAAGCATTGTGGGCATACCGAACTACACACTGCACTCCTACCAAAGCAACTCCGTACGTTCTAGTGCATGGAGTTGAGGCCGTCTTGCCATTAGAGCTTGAGCTTCCCTCTTTAAGGATGGCTATCCAGGAGGGACTCACCACTGAGGAAAACGCTCAATTACGTCCGGTAGAACTCGAAGCACTAGACGAGAAAAGACTGCAAGCTCAACAGCAATTGGCATGCTACCAAGCTTGTTTAACGAGAGCATTCAACAAGAAGGTGCACCCTCGTTCTTTCAAAGTGGGAGACATGGTCCTAGTAGTCCGCCGACCTATTATTATCACACATAAAACGGGAAGCAAATTCACCCCAAATTGGGATGGACCCTACGTGGTACAAGAAGTCTACACTAACGGAGCATATATAATAATAGATGCAGATGATGTTCGAGTAGGTCCAATCAACGAAAAATTTCTAAAGCACTATTACCCGTAAAAAACTCCACCACACTCCTAGCCTGCACGAGTATAAATTGTGTGCGGCACCCCAAAATCCAAAAGATCCTACCAAGGGTGTAGTATGTGGTTAAACTGCTAAAATACCCTACCAAATCTAAGGTGGTTAAAAAATGGGTACTCCTAGCCTTTAAGAGTATAAACTGTGAACGGCTAAAATTTTCCAGACACAAAAGATTTTCACCGTTTGAACTACGTTAGGGCTTGATCCCAAGTGGAATTTGTTCCACAAAGGCATGTAGGTAGCTTAAAATACATAGTATTCAGGTGCAGTTGCATTTTTTTAAAACGAGTTTTTTTCCTTGAAGCTACATCCTATCAAATCATACCTTAACCCAAGTCGATTTCTATATGACTTTCAAATCCAATTTGACTTTTAGGTCATACACAAGTTCAAAACGACCCTTACATCAATTCAAGTTCAAATCAACTTCCAACCCCCCCCCCGAACAAAAAAAAAAGGATTTTAATGTCATTTTCAAATTCAAAAAAAAACATTTTTTATTTATTTTATTTTTTGTCAAATTCAAACCCAAATGGGGTTCCATGTCCCACTTTCAAAAGCAAATTTGACTTTCACATTATTACCAAACGGTGGAGGTTTCAAAAAAAAAAGAAGTCAATACAAGGATGGGATTATCTATGGGTGCTCCAACTCCATGTACGGGCGTGCGCACGCAAGATAATCCGACCATGAATGCTTTACCAAATGGTGGAGGTTTCAAAAAAAAGAAGTCAATACAAGAACGAGATTATTCATGGGTGCTCCAGCTTCATGTATGGGCGTGCGCACGCAAAATAATCTGACAATGAATGCTTTACCAAACTGTGAAGGTTTCAAAAAAAAAGGAAGTCAATACAAGGACGGGGTTATCCGTGCGTGCTCCAGCTCCATGTACGGGCGTGCGCACGCAAGATAATCCGACCACGAATGCTTTACCAAACAGTGGAGGTTTCAAAAACAAGGAAATCAATACAAGGACGAGATTATCCGTGGGTGCTCCAGCTCCATATTCAAGCGTGCGCACGCAAGATAATCCGACCATGAATGCTTAACCAAACGGTGGAGGTTTCAAAAAAAAGGAAGTCAATACAAGGACGAGATTATCCATGGATGCTCCAGCTCCATGTACAGGCATGCACACCCATGATAATCCGACCATGAATGCTTTATCAAACAATGGAGGTTTCAAAAAAAAAAAGGGAAGTCAATACAAGGACGAGATTATCCGTGGGTGCTCCAGCTCCATGTACGGGCGTGCGCATGCAAGATAATCCGACCATGAATGCCTTACTAAACGATGGAGGTTTAAAAAAAAAAAAAAAGAAAATCAATACAATGACGAGATTATCCATTGGTGCTCTAGCTCCACGTACGGGCGTGCGCATGCAAGATAATCTGACCATGAATGCCTTTCCAAACGGTGGAGGTTTCCAAAAAAAAGAAGTCAATACAAGGACAAGATTATCCGTGGGTGCTCCAGCACCATGTACGGACGTGCGCACGCAAGATAATCCAACCATGAATGCCTTACCAAACGATGGAGGTTACAAAAAAAAAAAAAAAAAATCAATACAAGGACGAGATTATCCGTCGGTGCTCTAGCTCCATGTACAGGCATGCGAATGCAAGATAATCCGACCATGAATGCCTTTCCAAACGGTGGAGGTTTCAAAAAAAAAGAAGTCAATACAAGGACGAGACTATCCATGGGTGCTCCAGCTCCATGTACGGGCATGCGCACGCAAGATAATCAGACCATGAATGAATGCTTTACCAAACGGTGGAGGTTTCAAAAAAAAATGATGTCAATACAAGGACAAGATTATCCATGGGTGCTTCAAGGCGAAGGGAATGTTATAACCCGAGAATCCGAGGCATGGATTTAAATTGGCATTTGGGCGGGAAAATCAGTAGAATCTGGCTACTTGAAATTCTGTTAAAACAAGCCTGTTATGTGGTCTGTTACTGCTGCTGCGGTTCTGCTGCGGTTCTGCGTTACTACTGCTGCCGTTAGTTGTTTGGCGCCAATAAAGGAGTTCAAATAGTAGTTAGTTTCTAGAGTCTTCTAGATGTTTCTTCTAATAAGATGTGTAGTATGGTGTCTTGATTCATTGTAAGGCTAGCTTAAAAGCTTATAAATAGGAGATAAATATAATGATCAGATTCAATCAATGAAATTCATAAACAAATATCTCATTTTGAGATCAATTCTCTCTCTCATCTAACTCTCCCTATTTTCTCATCCCCAATTCTCTATTTCTCATCTAATTTTCCTTCTTTCTCATCTCATATTGTCAATCTATCCGTATTTTATATTAGTTTACGTTCGTGATTCAAGCCCGAGCGTAACATATTACTATTAATGAACCTTCAATTATCCAAAAAAAAAAATTTTTTTTTTGAATCTTTGATCTTGACATATGACATAATTCATATTTATTGTATTTAAATGTCACCTCATATTAAAGACTACCAAATGAGTAAGAAATTAATGATTGCAAGAATTTTGCCCGATGTTCCTAAAATTTCCAATGCCTCTGCTACAACTTAGATTCACCTGTTATTTTAGAGATTTAAGAGCTTCTAACATCTTGTTGTATAAAGAGTTCAACCCTATGCTTTATGTTTTCTAGCTTGCTAAATTTGGTCCTATTGAAGATCGCTCACGTATTGCCCCTGGATATTGCGCATTTGAGTATTTGAACACTGTAAACCTCACAACAAATTAGATACATACAGTTTTAGGGTGGCCTTGTTGCAGCTCGTTAATGCACACAAGGCTATTGTTATATCTAATAGTGTAAAAGACTCCACATGTGAGTCTAGTTAATATCCTACATATTAGAGTTGCAAGAGAGAAGAGATCACTACAAAAAAAAATGCACTTTACGAACAAAAAAGTCAAATGACATGCTATGTTTCTCATAAAGTTAACTACTTCTCTTCCATTTGGCAAGCACCGATTGACGTTTTTGTTGCTCAATGGTGCATGATAAAATTTCATAGTCTTTGATGCTAAGGATTTGTATATAATTATAATACTTTTAAAATAGTGACTTTGCTACATGCTTGTTAATGATGGCATAGTCGGCTTAGATAATTTTAATTTTGGTGTTTGAGGAAGAAGGAAGTAAGTATTTTGAAGACAAAGAGAGTTTTTGTGGAACTACACTTTTGTTAAGAACTTGAAATTTTTGTACAACTTGCCAAATACAAGAATATGACTCCCTATTTATAGATTCTAAGGGAGCATTCTAATTACATGATATTTTTCAAGAAAAATCAAGTCCATCTCTTCTAGACCACAACTTTTTTATTTATTTAATTTTTTTTTTTTGAATTTTACAAACTCTAGAAGCTAATAAAGACCGCATAGTTTAGGATATTTAGATGACTCTTTTTAGAAGCTAGAAATTTTAATCTAAAATGTTTATGATAAGATTGGGCTCAGTGGTTAAGACCTATCAACTAGATTTCTTAAGTATACAATTAGCCCAAATTGACCTCTCTTACTAAAATTATTTTTGGCCCAATTCAAGTTTAATTTCCAACAATACGTTGAACTTCTCGCTTATATTCGAAGCATGATTGATAGCTACTCTGCATGTTTTCTTCCACCGAATTTCCTATCACTGAACAAGCTATTGTGTCTTTAACATTCAATAGTTTAAGTTACTAATTGTCAAAAATTCCTGCTATCTAGGTGTTTCATGTTGGAATTTTGGGAGTAGTGTGCTTCAATTTTGCCTATCTTGTGCTTTGCCTCTATCCCCACAGAGGAAGAGTAGTGAAGGAAAGACTAGTTAATATATCCCCTTCTCCTTATACTTGGTAAAGTCTTGAGGGACTAGAGTGGGTTTTCTGTACCACACAGGCGCGCGCGCTCGCCCTGTTGCAGCGTGATTTGGTGCTGTCTTTTTCTAACCCGGACCTTTATTTTTACAGACATTATATTTTATTTATTGTAAACAAACTCCAGGGGAGTTTTAGGACTAGTCTGAAGCTCGTGGGTTCAAGCTCGTTGTCACAAGTTGGGCCTTTGAACACCAACTCATGCAGCCTTAGCTACTCGCGATGCCAAACGAGCTCTAAGTCAGCCTGTAAAACACCTCGAGCCTATTAGGAGGACAAGAGGTTTAGTAGTATTTATGGAGTATTTGGGAATGAGACACAAGAGAATTTAATGAGGAAAGAAAACTTTTTATTACAAGAAGAAGGCTTTTTGCAAGTATATGAGGGGATTTGATCTTGGTGGTTGGATGATCCCCATGGGCTATGTACACTTGGTATTTATAGGCAAATGAGATGTACAAATGGACAAAAAAATCAAGGGGTGCAAGGAGGGAATTGGGGTGCCGGTTCTCCCTTCCCTCTCTTCCATTCAAATTCAACTTTCCCTCTTAAATTTAAATACTTGCTTTGGGAAGGAAAATCAGCCCCCTTTGGCCGCCCACCTTGCCCTTCTTGAAGCTTCTCCAACAAGCTTCCTAACTCTACAATATTCTAGATTGTTCCAACCTATTTTAGGCTTATATATATTTTTACATATCGTCCTATGGACACGCCCCTTTACGGATCCATGCCGAGCATTTTTTCGAAGGTTTGCGTCCTTACAAAATTGGACTAAATACACAATAAAATTAAGCAAAATTCTTATGGAACTAGGCAGTCCGTGACATCGTGCTCGAGGCCTTCTTGTGTCCAACCTCGAGGCTGTTATGCTCAAGTATATGTCTGTTATCCAGGTTCGAGTTCGAGGCTGCAAGCTAGAGCTCGAGGTACGCCTTTTAATGGTGTATCTTTCCACTACTTTTCATAACCGTTTTTGCCTTGATTGTGCCCAAATTTCGCACTCTTCCATATCCGCCACTTTCCTAATTGAGGC
The DNA here is from genome assembly GCA_018398585.1 of Simmondsia chinensis. NCBI lineage: Eukaryota > Viridiplantae > Streptophyta > Magnoliopsida > Caryophyllales > Simmondsiaceae > Simmondsia > Simmondsia chinensis. The sequence continues at coordinate 12,991,955 of JAGTTD010000002.1, forward strand.
CGAATTTCTTGCCCACAATCATTAATTGATTCTTACTTGCACGCTAAGTATTTTTACCTATAAATACCATGCTTTGGGGCTTTGGTTTATACAAGAATAACATGGGAAACTACAAAAATCATTCTTCTTCATCCTTTTGAAATTCTTTCTATTCTTACTCTGGTTACTGGCAAGTTGGAGTGTACCCATCACTTGAGAGCACACTTCTGTCTTGGGTGCTGTGTTAACCCTGGACGTCGGGGTTCCTGACGTTTCCATTTGTACCGTAGCGGGGGCATAAATGACCTAGGGCAGTGGTGAACTCCATGACGCGGCGATTTCCTTCTGTTCACTCTTTCCTCCCTGAATCTTTTATATTTCAGTTGTTCAATTATCTTGTCTTAAGTCAAATTGGTGTAATAAGAAGTTTATTGAGTTCAGCTTTGTTATTGTGTCGTTTTATATTGTCTCCCTCCATCTCTCGTTAGTCTTAGTATCCGGAATTTGAGAATTTGGTTGCTCATTTGCCTAAATTTTCCAACATTCTATGTCATTTATTGAAATGAGTAATTAAAGCATGGCTAACGTTGGTTTTATCATACCCGACATGTCAAAGACTGAACCTTTATATGGGAAAAACTATAAAATTTGGTCTGACCAGATGGAGTTTTCCTTGGACAAATTGATGTCCATTACACCTTCTCGAGTGAAAGGGCTCCTCCTTGGTCGAGTCGTGACTTCGAGAAAGATAATCGAACCTATAGGGGAATGTTGTTGCATTACATGAAAGCCCCGTTATACAAGATTTATAGTAAGATAAAAAATGTTAAGGAAATTTGGGAGGCCTAATGTAGTAAGTATGGAATGGATGACAACGCTGCTAAAAAGTATGTATGCGCTAAGTGGTTATCTTTCACCATGATCAATGATAAACCTGTCGTAGATCAAAACCACGAGTATGAGAATTTGTATACTGACGTACTTAATGAAGGAATGAAAACGTGTGAGACGTTTCAGACCAGTTGTCTCATTAAGAAATTGCCTCCTTCATGGGAAAACTATAAGGCTCAACCAAAACACAAAAAGGACATGACCTTACAAGAGTTAGTTTCCCACATTAACCTAAAGGACCATAACCAAAAAAAAGCAAAAGAAAGGTCCTCTAAGCACTCATCCATGTCTGCTAACATGGTTGAATATAAGAGTACAGGAAAGAATGATAGGTTTAAGAAGCCATGGAATAAGAGATGTACCAACCGAGGTTCGAGCTCGAGCACGAACTTGAAGTAGAAGCAAACCCGTGGCAAGAGACCTTAAAACAACCTCGAAGGTGGACAGAAATGAGGGAAGGGAACATGTTGGATCTGTGACAAGATAGGCCATACCTCGAGAGACTACAAGAAGGGATTTGTATCAGGAAAGCCTAAAGAACACAAACCACAGGCCAACCTCACCGAGAACGGAGATGTCATTGTGGCCATGATCTTCGAGGTGAATATGGCTAGGAACAGTTTGAGTGGGTTGTAGTTTTTGGTGCCACGAGGCACATCTGCACTAATAAGGACCTGTTCCATGAGTATGAAAAAGCCACTGCGAGGGAGTGTATATTCATAGGTAATTCCAGCTCAATCCTTGTTCTTAGAAAGGGAAATCCTTCTAAAGCTTAACTTTGGAAAGCTTTTATCATTAAAAAATGGGCTGCATGTCCGTGATCTGCATAGAAATCTTGTTTCTAGTGCATTGCTTAACAAAGCTGGTTTTTGTAATGGGAGTCTTTTTATACTTGATTTTGAAATGAATGAGAATGCATCTACATTTGCTTATATTGTTGAATCTTTGGATTTACGGCATGCCAGGCTTGGACATGTTAATTATAATTCGGTTAAGAAGCTTAAACAAATGAGTTTAATTCCCAACTACAATCTAACCGAACCTAACAAGTGTGGTATATGTGATGAGGCCAAGCACCCAAAAAATCCTTTTAACAAATTAGTTGAATGAACATCTAGCCTACTTGAACTTGTGCATAGTGACTTTGGTGACTTTAAGAATTCCCTGAGGATAGATGATAAGAGGTATTACATTACCTTTGTTGATCACCACTTGAGATTCACCAAGGTGTATCTCCTGAGTTATAAGGATTGGGCTGAGGAGATGTTCCTCAAATATAAGGCATAAGTTAAAAACGAATTAGACCGTGCAATCAAGAAGATTAGGTCTGATAGAGGAGGTGAGTATAACACTGCCTTCCTTAAGAAACATTGTTATAGATGTGGCATAATTTATGAAGTATCAGCCCCTTGTACACCCCAACAGAAAGGTATAGTTGAAAGGAAGAATAAAATCATTAAAAAAAAGTGATGAACGCCATGTTGATTAGATCAGGCCTACCCTCGAGCTTGTGGGGAGAAGACATGTTATCTGCATATTATGTGCTTAATAGGGTTCCATATAAAAGGCTAGATAGAACACCTTATGATTTATGGACGGGTTATGCACCTAACCTTAAATACCTCAAAGTGTGGGGGTGTCAAGTTTAAAGTTGGGGTACTAGAATTTAAAAGAAGTGAAATAGGTCCCAAAATCGTAGATGCTGTGTTTGTTGGTTATGCTGTGAATAGTGATACATATAGATTCATATTGTTAAATAGCTCTAGCCCTAGGCTCGGTAAGATCATGGAGTCTCAAGATGCTGAGTTCAAGCATGTGTTTCCTATGAAAGAATCTATGCATGTGCCATTGCTTGTTTCTTTGCCTAATGCATTTACTCCTTCATCTAGTCATTTGCCCCTTAAACTCGAGGTTTAGGAACTTAGAAGAAGTAAGAGGGCTCGAACTGAGATTAGTTTTGGGCTTGACTTCATTATTGCATTTCTGTCTAAACACCCTGATTTTGATGAGCATGTTGTTAATGCATTAATGTTAGAGGAAGATCCTAAGACATATCAGGAGGTCATGAGATATATAGATGCTCCACTTTGGAGAGAGGCCATTAATAATAAGATAGACTCAACAATGAGTAATAACACTTTGGTGTTAGTGGACCTTCTTAGGGGATGCAAACCAATAAGGTGAAAATGGGTGTTTAAAAAGAAATTGAGGGCTGATGGATCAATTGAAAAATTTAAAGCCAGATTAGTGGGTAAGGGATACACTCAAAAACAAGGTATAAACTACTTTGATACTTATTCACCCGTGACTAAGATAGCCACTGTGAGAGTTTTGATTGCTCTAGCGTCCGTACATAACCTTGTAGTAAATCAAATGGACGTCAAAACCGCAATCTTGAGTAGTGACATTAAAGAGAAAATTCACATGGAACAACCCGAGGGGGCTTGAGGTTCTAGGTAGGGAGCATAAAGTTTGTAAACTTGGAATGTTCTTATATAGTCTTAAGCAAGCTTCTAAACAATGGCATCAAAATTCGATTGCACTTTGGTCACGCATGGTTTTGTTGCGAACAGTGGTGATGCATGTGTGTACTCTAAGCCTGTTGATAATGATTGTATGATTATCTCCTTATATGTCAATGGCATGCTTATTTTTGATACGAGTGTGAATGTTGTGAATACTACTAAGTCTTTCTTAGTTCATGCCTTGATATGAAAGACCTAGGCGACTAATATCACCTGAGGGTTTGATTTTAAGTCAATCCCACTATATGGAGAAATTGAATAAGTTTGGTCACTTTGATGACACTCATGCTAAAACTATCTATGAGCCAAATGTTCGCTTGAAAAGGAACATAGGTGATAGTGTGTCATACGCTGAATACGCTAAAATTATTGGTAGCGTGATGTTTTTAATGAATTGCACTCGTCCTGATATTGCCTATACTGTTAGTAGATTAAATCATTGCACCCATAGTCTAAGTGAGGAGCATTGGGTTGCTATGCTCTTAATGCAGTCCATAGCCTATGATGGTGGTGTGGGGTAGCACGCTTGATGGACTCACCTGCAGTAATGTGGGGGTGGCAAAACATCATCTGTTGAGAGTAGGGGCTTACTCTCAAGAGCTTTCCTGAATACCCAGGTATTGAATCTATTTTATTGAGAAGGACCTCATATGTATGGATTGCGAAGTGCGTTTCAACCTGTGAACCACATGAAGGGGATACGTGTGTGTTTTGCACAATGACCGCTATGTTCACCATTGGGTGGTTGTGGGACATGCATGTTCACTAGGTGCCGATTCAAGTCCAAAAGATATTGGTATTGGCAAGTGTGGGTCACATTGCTCAGTAACCTCTTTGCTTTCTTCCATTTCTCAAATTTGAATCATGTGGTGGATTGTTGGAATTTTGAGGGTAGTGTGCTTCAATTTTTCCTATCTTGTGTTTTGCCTCTATCCTATATTGGAAGAGTAGTGAAGGAAAGGCTAGTTAATATATCCCCTTCTCATTGTACTTGGTAAAGTCTTGAGGGGACGAGAGTGGGTTTTGTGTATCACACGCACGGTCGCCCCGTCGAGCTGCGTAGCGGCATGGTGTAGTTTTTATTTCTAACCTGGACCTTTATTTTTACGGACATTATATTTTAGTTATCATAAACGAACTCCAGGGGAGTTTTGGGACTAGTCTCAAGCTCATGGGGTTGAGCTCAAGGTCTTCTTGTGTCCAACCTCGAGGCTGTTATGCTCAAGTGTATGTTCGTTAGTCCAGGTTCGAGTTCGAGGCTGAAAGCTTGAGCTTGAGGTACGCATTTTGACCGCTTATCTACCCACTACTTTCAATAACCGTTTTTGCCTTGATTATGCCCGAATCCTCCCATTGGTCACTTCGATCGCTATACTTCAACTCATCATCAGACTCTCTTCTTCGAGCAGACAAGGGGCATACCATAGCATCGCCCCCAATCATCAAGAACAAAGGTATTGCCCCTATCCTTGCCCAATCCTCTAACAGCTAGGGGCAACCCCCCCACTCCCACTCCTTGCCCAAAGCCTTGAGTTGAGCATTGTACAAGTGCTTCAGGCTCCTTCAGGCCATGGCCACTTGGAGGCCTTGGTAGGAAATAAGTAGTCTCCTACCAAAAAACTCTCAATCAAGCCTTTACACCCCCTATTAGGGTAAAACCCCCTTTTCCCAAACCTATACCTTTAATAAAATGGGCCATCTTCTTATCTTGTTCGTCTTCTAGTTAAAATCTCTTCTGATAGGTAGGTTCCTATCCTTTATCTATCAGTAAATGGATGAAATTCACTCATCAAAATCAAGATAGGAAACTACATAAAATGAGGCCATGATCGCTGCATCTGAAATCATTTGTGCCCTCGGAATATCGGTTTTATTTGTTTCCGCATAGATGATGCCAGTATGCTCGCTCTTTCATATCCGCCATTTTCTTAATTGAGGCTAGATTTCTTGCCCACAATCCTTAACTGATTCTTACTTGCATGCTAAGTGTGTTTGCCTATAAGTACCATGCTTAGGGCTTTGGTTTATACATAGAATAACACAAAAAATACAAAATCGTTCTTCTTCTTTCCTCTGAAATTTTTCTCTGTTCTTACTCTAGTTACTGAGCAAGTTAAGGCGTACTCCAACCTATCACTCGAGAGTACACTCCTATGTTGGGTGACGTGTTAACCTTAGGAGTCGGAGTGCCTGACAATCCCGTTTGTATCGTAACGGGGCATGAATGACTTAGGACAGTGGACAACTCCACGGTGCAGCAATTTCCTTCGGTTCACTCCTTTGAATCTTTTTATTTTAGTTTTTAAGTTATCTTGTCTCAAGTCAAGTTGGTGTAATAAGAAGTTTATTGAGTTTTGCTTTGTCTTTGTGTTGTTTTATATTGTTTGCCCCCATCTCGAGTTAGTCTTAGTATCTTGAATTTGAGAATTTGGTTGCTTATTTTCCCATATTTTCTAACATTTGATTCCGATAAAGACAACTTGATGCCTTGTGACGAAGGTGGAATTGGTTTTTTTCCCCCCTTGGTTTTTTTTCCCCCAAGTTGATTTTGTTTTGCAGGATTTTCTTTAGGAAATAGAACAAAACAGTTTGTTGCAACACTGCAGTTTCCAGTACTTTGTTCAAAGTTTAAATATTTTTCAACTCATGCTTTTTTTTTTTAGGATAAAAGCTTAGGGTATCTTATTATATATATTGAAATGTTGAATGTCAAATCCTCAAACTTCATATAGAAGATGACACTCTTTACAATAAAACAACTCGGCTCATTACTCCAAAATATTAAATGCAATTTAAGAACAAAGAGAGAGAGAGAGAGAGAGAGAGAGGAGAAGAAGAAGAAGAAGAAGAAGAGACACGAGAAATATGCCAGGGGATTTCACAGCAGGCCGTGTTTCGAGTTCGAGGATTCTTTTCATTTTTAGGTTTGGTTTTATGTAGAAATTTGACCAGAAAAGGAAAGCCCATAAATCGACCCAACTCGAATAGAAAATTTGTCTTAAATAATTAAACTAGAAGTTGAAGAGTAGTTTTGAAACTAACCTGACCTGTGTTTTTCCAAAAATAATCCAATACTTAATTTGAATCAACCCGACCCGGCATTGACCTGGACTAGAAGCCAACGCAACCCAAAATCTAAACTAACTGAAGATATTTAAATGCAATAATAGTTATAACTCTTTAGGATTACTACTGAACTTCATAGGCAATTATTAAACACTTATTTTGCTAATACAGTAAATGTGCTATGAAAAATATAAATTATTTGAACTAAATATTGAATTTTTAAAAGTAGTTAATGCCACTAAGACACCAAGTAGTAGAATTTAATGACCCGAATTTTGTATAACCCGGCCCAAGATTAACCCGAACCCAAGACAACTAGAAATGAAAGTGACCTAAACCCGAATTAATTTGACCTAGACCCAACCTGACCTAAGTACAGGTGAAAACCAAAAGCCATCAAAGCTGGATGAGTATTCAACCCGAGCCCGACCCAACCCGAGTTTATTGTAAACCCGAAATGACCCAAACCCGAATGGATACGCTCGAGCTCGACCTAAATGACCTAGTAGCCACCTCTATTATTATGTTCGTGATCTATACTTTTTGAGAAATTAAAATCAAATTTAATAAATATTTTTCCCTAACTTTTGCCTTTTAGTTTGACTAATGTTAAATCTAGAACAAGAGGGTCTCCCGGGAGCTCACCCGGGTTCGATTCTCACCATCACCCTTCCCTACCCCCCTCCCCTTATAGGCTATCCCTCAATGAGAAAAAACAAAAAAAAAAAAAAAAAAAAATTTCTAGAACAAAATTTACTATTGGCAAGGCAAAATGCCCATTTGGTTTTTTTCGACAAAATTGCCCTTCTATCCATATCCTTTTATTTTATTTTTTGAGCTCTTCTACCTTTATTTATACAAGACCACAAAGTCTTAGATGGTTTCTTTTAAATAATGTATTAGCTATCTAATTTATATATTAAATATGCATTATAAAAATTATTTATTAATGAAAAATAATTATTTAGCCATTATTTTTGTTAGGTTTATGTCTCAAATGACCTGTTTTTTATGTTTATGGGGTTGCCGTAGGGTAACCGATCTATCTGGAGTGAAACTCGATAAATCGGGTGATTTAAGGAAAGATTAAAATTTTTTAGGCAGTTAGAGGGCCGATCAATCGGGGTTCCGATCGATCAGGTGTTTCCCGATCGATCAGGCCCTCCCTGACCTGCGCCTATAAATTAGGTTCTAGGCTTTCGTCATCTGTATCCAATCAAAGAATGAGGCGCTGCCAGAGGTGATTTCGTAATTCCTCTTATTCAGATTTTGAGTGCTACAAGAGTTTAGAGAAAGTGATTGTAATTCTTTTATATATCTCGTTCAGGGGAAGTGTCATTGTAATTCTTCCGTTCAGTATCAATAAAGATTCTCCATCTCCACCCATGGTTTTCTCCCCTCTCGATTGTAGAGGGGTTTCACGTCGATATTGTGTTTTCGTTTTTGTTCTTTCTTTCTCCATATTTGATTATTTCTCGTTTGTGTGAGTCATATTATTTGAATCGAATCAAGCTATCAGGGTTTCATGCTTCCGCATCAAGTTTTATCCCTAACAAATTGGTATCAGAGCATATAAGATTTGTTTAGATTTATTCCTAACAAATTGGTATCAGAGCCCTGTTTATTTCGATTTTGTAATATGACATCCGCAATTAAGACCGAAGTTGAGAAGTTTGGCGGTCAAGGGAGCTTCAGTTTATGGTAGGTTCGTGTTAAGGGCCTCTTGACCAAAAGTGGCTTGAAGAAAGCTTTAGATGGGAAAGAAAAGAAACCAGAGGATTTGACAGAAGCACAATGGGAGGAGTTAGATGAGAAGGCGCTCACTGCAATTCAGATGTGTCTTACCGATGACATTTTGACAGAAGTTCTGGAAGTGAAGACCGCTAAGGAGTTGTGGGAGAACTTGCAGGATATGTTCTGTTTCAAATCTGTCTCCAACAAACTCGCAGTTAAGCGCCAATTATTCACGTTTCGTATGTTAGAAGGTACATCACTTAAGAATCACGTTAGTGAATTTAATTCAATTATTCAAGATTTGAAAGAATAGGATGATGTTCCTAAGGACGAAGATCGGGCAATGTTGTTGTTATGTTCTCTCTCTGCTTCATATAAGGGTTTTGTTGAAAGCATGATCTATGGCGGTAGACAAACCATATCTGTTAATGAAATTAAGAGAAACCTACTGAGTAAAGAACAAGTAGATAGAGAATTATCTGATTCTGTGTATAACTTAGGTAGTGGTTTATTTGTGAGGGGGAGAACTGAGTACGATCATAGTGGAAACAATTCTAAGTCTAGGTATCATGACCTAACCTATAACTACTGTCATAAGAAAGAGCACATTAAGAAAGACTGTTACAAGTTTAAGAGAAAATTAGAAGCAGAGAACAGGTCTGACCAGAGATCCATAGCAGCAAGTGTTGTGGACGGTGAGACTGAAGATCTTCTATTGTCTGTGTCTGAACCTCAGTCCAATTTGAAAGATAGTTGGATTTTGGATTCGGGTTGCTCCTATCATGTCTGTCCTAACTGGGATTGGTTCTCCACGTATGAGTCTGTTCAAGGTGGAGTTGCTTCGATGGGTAACGATAATCCATGCAAAGTTCTGGGTATAGGAACAATTTGTTTTAGGATGTTCGATGGCACTATCAGGGTTTTGAGCGATGTTCATCATGTTCCTGATTTGAAGAAGAATCTCATCTCTTTAAGTACTCTTGAGTCTAAAGGGTACAGGTAGATAGCTGAAGGTGGAGTTTTGAGGGTCGTTAAGGGTTCGTTGACAGTTATGAAGGGCAGAAGGTTAGGTACTATGCATGAGCTTATTGGTTCCACAGTTGTTAGATCTGTTGCAGCATCTTCATCATCCATGTTGTTGACAGAACCAGAAATCACAAATTTAGGACGTTTGAGATTGGATCATTCGGGTGATAGGGGTCTATCTGAGCACAGTGTGAGGGGCTCTTTCTGTGGTCAGTCTACAAGACTGGTGGTTTATGAACAAGATCTTTATGGGAAGCAGAAAGGTTTTCGTCTCAAGCAATTCCTGACGAGTAGACGTGTCACGTTTGGTGAGTCTTCGTTATTGTCTCCACAGAAGATGTCATCAGTTGTTTGAAATTTAGGTCAGGTGAGTAAGCTAGCGGGAGTTGAATTGAGTAACACAGTTCAGCAGCAGGTGGCTATTTCAGATAATGTGTCAAGAGCCAATTCAGAGAAGAAGAAGATTGGCATTGCTGATAATCTCTCAGAAATGTTCACTTCAGTTTCGTTGAGATAACCCTGTGTGTGGTGGTTTAGTGGAGAAGGTGGAGGAAATTCTTTTATGTATGTAATTTGAGTCAAGGTAGAGATTTTTTAGGTTTATGTCTCAAATTACCTTTTTTTATGTTTATGGGGCTGCGGTAGGGTCATCGATCGATCGGGAGTGAAACCCGATCGATCGGGTGATTTAAGGAAAGATTTCGAATTTTTTAGGCAGTTAGAGGGCCGATCGATCGGGCACTCCCTGACCTGCACCTATAAATTAGGTTGTAGGGTTTCGTCATCTGCATCTAATCAAAGAGTGAGGCGTCGCCAGATGTGATTTCGTAATTCCTCTAATTCATATTTTGAGTGCTACGAGAGTTTAGAGAAAATGATTGTAATTCTTTCATATATCTCGTTCAGGGGAAGTGTCGTTGTAATTCTTCCATTCAGTATCAATAAAGAATCTCCATCTCCGCCCATGGTTTTCTCCCCTCTCGATTGTAGAAGGGTTTCCACATAAATATTGTATGTTCATTTTTGTTCTTTCTTTCTCCATATTTGATTACTTCTCGTTTGTGTGAGTCATATTATTTGAATCGAATCAAGCTATCAGGGTTTCACGCTTCCGCATCAAGTTTTATCCCTAACAAATTGGTATCAGAGCATATCAGATTTGTTTAGATTTATTCATAACAATTTTTATGAATTAAAAAGTTTTTTATGATATATATTAATGCGTCTCATTTTTATGTATCTTTTATCTGATATTTTAGCTCTTTTGTGCATATTTAATTATTATTATATTCTTACTTTGATAGTTTTATGTTTTATAGGTTCATAGATTAAAACTTTTAAATTGTCAAATTTTAGTGCAAACTAGACAAATTCTCGAACAATCAAATCAAATTAATTGGGTTCGAGATCATTAGCCCATCAGCACAAACAGCCTAATCTGCACGTCACCGCAAGCCATGCTCGTAACCAAACCAGGCCCTCATCCCACAATAGAACAGCCCAAGTGAGCCACCAGCACCTGTGCGATATATCCCGCCTCTACCCAGGCCCATCAATTTGTTTTCCCTTTCTTTCATTGAATTTAGAACGTTAGCGATTTTACCTTGATAATCGACATGGATTTGTTCATCTCCTCCTTCACCGGTTTATACTTGATGGAGAGTTAATTTGCTATCTAGGGTTAGATAAATTCTTAGGCTTTTTATTCTTATATTATTTTTAATTTGTGTTAATTTAATTATTTATATGAATTGCTTGATTGAAATAAATACTTTGCAGCATTATATTTTTATCATTTATTCAATAGACGATGATTGAGTTTTTCAACTTTGATTGTTAATGTTGATATTTACAAATGAATTCTTTGTTCTTGTAGCTTTAGGATTAATTAATCACGCAATAGTATTCACCAAATTGTTAATTAAAGCCTATTTTTCTTATATTTTAGTTAGATAGGGTGAATACGTGATAATTAACAGTATATTAGGTAGAACCTATTTTCCTTATGCTTTAGTTAGATAGGTTCGATACGCGATACTAATAATACCTCAGTAGGTTGAAGCTTGTAGCCTCAACCACTACTCATGTGACAATCAATAATCCCAATTTAGTAGTTAATGCAAGAATAATTGGCTAATGATATATTCAAAACCCTAGGTTCTAATTTCAAATTCTTTTTCTCATTAGAAGTAGAATTTTTTAGTATAATTATAAGTTTTTAGATTAATTAACACAAAATCTCTAAATTTTCTTCAAATCCATTTTGGTCATAATTAAATTCACGTACACTTATTCCTTGTGCGTTGACATCCTCTCGCCCTAAACTTTAATTTAGATGTGTTTAATGGATATGATTTAATATTAAATTTTGATAGACATGGAAAAATATATCATATATAACGCACTACAAAAAAGCGCGTCGTTACCGGCGCTTTTTTCACCGTTTCCCGGCACATTGAAGCCCCAGTAATTGTGCAGCCGGCGCTTGCTACACGTGCCAGTATAGGCAGCATCGGGAATGAAGCACCGGTAAAATTTACCGGCACTTTTATGCCGGTGCTTAGCGGAATAAAAAAGAGTAAAATAATATGTTTGGCTGGAAATTTTGGCGCTTAATTTCACAGCACTTTAAAGCGCCACTAATTAATTAATTTAAAAATAAAGTAAATGGTTTGGCTGAAATTTTGGCGCCTGTCATGCTTAAACTAGGAAAAACAATCTGATTCTAGAATAAAAAATACATTTAATTAATAATTAATTTTTTACCTGTATATAAGGAAACAAAAAAAACCAAGCTCGACAAAAAAAAAAAAAAAAAATTGTGATAAACCAAATGATATACATATTCAAAACATAAAAGTCTTTACAACGCAACATTGTCCAAATTACATCCATTTACACCTAAAATGAGATACGCTCCAAATATCATAATCATTAAAAAAAAACCGTAGTGTGTATCATAAGTGAAACAATGTTCACCAAACTTTAAACAGTACAAAATTACAAGTTTGGTTAGCAACAAAAAGAGGGTTATTTATTTTCTTTATCCTCCTGAAACTTATGTCTCGTCCCTTGCCATAACAAGTCCATCAAATACACACATCGGAAGAGGCAGTGGATGCCTGAAAGAAATGCAAAGAACAACATTAATACAAAAAACAACTATAATCATAATGAAATAAACACAATTTAATAATCGAATATTGTTACAATACAATATTAACATACAAGAATGAAAATATTAGTTATATAGCCTCAAGTTACATCACCTGTGAAAGTGGGACAAAAATCAAAATTTATGATAGGTGAATATGTTTTTAGGTTTCTTAACAACCAAATAACACTTCCCATTACTACGATAATGTAATAAATGAGAATTGTTTATATTAAAAAGTTAAGAACTTGGTTGACTTACTGAAGCGGGATTCGTAGAAGTCCCTTGTGCTTGTTCTAGTTCTCTAAGTCTTTTCTTTGTTTTTGCTAATTCAAAGCATAGTGCGGCCACATGCTTATCTGATGTCAGGCTCCCCCATTTTGCTAATTCTCTTCTAACACCACCAATTTGTGATGGGGTGACTCCATGACCATATCCTCGAACTCTTCCGCTAGCTTCATCACCCATTAAAGTGTAGTAAACATATGCCTCTGCTTCAACGGTTGCCTCCGAAAACGATGTCTCTCCAGTCAGCTGGAACACCATTTCCGATGCCTTTTCCTACATAATTGAAACAAACAAACAATAAATATTGTTCACATGTGTGATGCGAAAATAAAGTACAAAAAAGTAACAAAACATAAGCTAAAAGAACCATAAATTGTTTAGCTGACTCGTCAACATATATACCGTCCTTTGAAGCATGACAAATTCCATACCACTCAATAGAACCCGGCTTCCTATTATTTTCTGCAATATATCATAAAATGAAAAACATTAAACTAATTTCATTTTAACGCATAACAATTAAGTCATCAAAATTTACAAACAATAACTCACAAATTCGTCCTCCAATATTGGAAAAGTCTTTGAACCCGTAGTGTGCGGATGTATCTAAGCTTTTCTAGAATTCTTTCCAATTTCAAACAATTTCTACCATGATTATTTCAATACAAGTGTTAGTACTATACATTGCTACTATATTCCATAGTAATAAAATTATTAAATTAATACTAGTTTTGACATAATATACCTGCCCTTTCTCGGAATACCAATAGGCAACAAGCTGAAGCCATTGGTCTTGAGGAATACTTTTTGGAGGAGTCATATCCTCGAGACTTTCTCTAGTAGTCGTGGATGTCATATTCAAGCTCTTTAATTCGCACCTGAAATCCCTCCACTTTCTTCCAATTTTCATCAAGATTTGTTTGTCTACCTCGGCTCCAACTCGGACTATGAATTTTTTCTGCAACTTAAAGCGTTAGACAACACGATTTGATTGAAATAAATAGGTTAATATTTTAAATACAAGGGAAGAAATTTCATCTTACTCTAATGAAAGTAATCATATATGCTTTCAATTTATTATGTACTTTATTCTAGCTCTCCACACAAACAGGACAGAGATTTGGTTTCCTAGCAACACTACTAAGAAACCTGTTAAACAAAGATCCAGCCTTTCTAATTGGCCGATGGTTGGCATTTAGTGGCACCATTACTCGTACTGAACTAGATATACTCCAAGCATGTTTCACAAGAACTTTACCATCACGTATTCTAGCTTGTCCATCATTATTTGTAAATAACATAAGATAACATTTAAGTAAGGAAATAGACTCAATAGGCACACTAATAAAAGAAATATTGAGCACTTAAACATCTTACCCACAATAAGAATGTGCTTCCTATCATCAAACCCAATAGGCCTTTCGATGATGTTGGGGTCTATAGGCACAGGAGGAGGTAAGGAATCTTGATTATCAATTGGTATGTTTATATCTAGATCATCTTCTTCGTCAACACGTTCATTTTGGGGAACTTCATGTTGGACGGGTGCTAAATATTGCTCAAGTGTATGTCGATTACAAAAAGCCATTTCCAAAACTATCAATAAGCAAGAAGCTAGGAAAATATATCACATCAAAACAACTAAATAGTTAAAATTATTTCACTTTACATTCAACACATGCCACATAAGAATAAACAAAAGCCTCTCAAAAATCTTAGTAAATGTTCAAACATACAACATCAAAAATTAAAGCAATCAAATGGTTAGAGGACAAAACAATTATTCAATAAAGCAACTAGAAAAAGAGTTAAATAGCCTCGTTGTCATCTTCTACATCCACCCGTGACCAAGCAGTTGGATCATGAAAAGAAACATCCTCAAATGCATCTGAAGGGAAGCACTGAGGATATGCTTCATCATTTAAGCTTTCCAAATTGGAGCCTAATTGATAGGAATCTCTTGGCGTTGTCCTTACTACATGCTCCCACCCTACATCCTTCTCATCTTTGACATAGAACACTTGATTTGCTTGAGACGAGAGAATGAAGGGATCATCTTGTAACCCATCACTTGTATGTGCTAGATTTGAGAAGTTCAATAATGTAAACCCTCGTTTATCTCTCTTCAATCCACGATGTGTTTTTATATCTACCTAATCACATCGAAATAGCACAACTTTATAATCTGCATAGTAATCCAATTCAATAATATCCGTGATTTTCCCATAATAAAGCTTCCCATCAGCTTCAACTGAAACACCAGAATTTTGGGTCTTTCTATGTCTATCTCGACCTTTTGTATGAAATTAGTATCCATTGATGATAAAAGCTTTCATTCTTTTGACTATATTGTTGGGACCACGAACAAGGGCTTTTAATATATTCCCTTCTTCATTACTTCCATTGAAACGAGCTACCTGTAGTATAATGAAATTTTTTAATAATGTAATTAACGAATCAAGGCTATATTATAATACATATATTTATCAATAGTTCAATAATATTACCATTGTGTCCATATATCCGGGAAACTCTTCTAATAGCCACCTTTCTTTAACCCTATCAATGGCTCGTTTAGGGCGGAATTGTCTACATTTATCTTCCAAAAAGTTGCTGCAAATTTTAGATATAAACTTTCCAAATAAGACCAAGTCAAACACAATATATATTGAGATTATTATACCCAAAGAATATGTGAAAAACTAACCAACGCCACTTGTTAATTACATCATGCTGGAGAGTAACAAAGTGATGTGCCTGTTTCAAGCTTGTTTCATCAAGCATAACCACTTCAACCTTCCCAACTGAACGACCAGCAGTGTGGAACAAGTACTTGTTCAAATCAAGGACCCCCTCGTCATTCCTTTGCGGACGATTAACTGCCGTCTCTACCCCAACAAAATATCTTGAACAAAAAGTAAGACATTCTTCTGCAATGTAACCTTTAGACATTGACCCTTTAGGTTGTGCTCTATTCCGTACATATGCTTTTAAGCGGGCTAAAAACCTTTGAAAAAGAACAAAAATAAACAATTATAACACTAAAAATTGAATAAAAAACAATTAATATGAGAAATTGTTAATTACCTTTCTATTGGATACATCCATCTATATAGCACAGGTCCACCAAGTTTTGCCTCCTTTGCTAAGTGTATAATCAAATGCACCATAACTGTAAAAAAGGTAGGAACAAAGATCTTCTCCATATGACACAATGTGCTAACTGCCATAGCCTACAATTTATCAATTTGTGGGAGACTAAGCTCTTTCGCACATAGAGATTTGAAGAATGACAGCTTCGAAACTAAATCCACAATATGAGAATCCTTAGCGGACCTTAATGCGATAGGAAGCAAGTCTTGCATCAAAATATGGCAGTCATGACTTTTTAAGTTGAACATCTTTCTCTCTTTAAGATTAACACATCGAGAGATATTAGATGCATATCCATCCAGAACCTTGATATGTTTCAACATTGTTAATAAGCGAGTCATCTCATGAGATGACATCGTGTAACATGCATCAGGTATGGAGTACTTCCCACTTGACAAGGAGATTGGATGAAGTTGAGGCATAATATTTAGGACTTGAAGATCCAATCGTGCCTTTAGGTTATCCTTATTCTTCCCTTCTAAATTTAACAATGTATCAAGCAAATTATCACAAACATTCTTCTCGATATGCATTACATCAAGATTACGCCGAAGCATATTGTACTCCCAATATGGTAAATAAAAAAAAAAAAAAATGCTTCTTTATTTCCATATCTGCACCTCATCTCTCTCATCGACTTCCACACCAATCCGAGCCTTACCATATTGGAAATTTGTTCTTTCTAGTTATCTTAAAACATCTATGCCAGTCGTTGTGTTTGGAGCATGTGTTCTCTGTACTGTCCCATCGAAGTTATCTTTCTCATACCGAAAAGGGTGATTATTCGATAGCCACTTACTATGCCCCATATAGCAAAACTTGTGCCCATTTTCTAACCAAATAGAATGGGTGGACTCAGCACAACATGGACAAGCGAATCCACCCTTCGTACTCCACCCAGACAGATTTGAAAAAGCAAGAAAGTCATTTATAGTCCACATAAGAGCAGCACGCAAATTAAAAGTTTGTTTAGTGAATGCATCAAAGGCCTCCACTCCCTCCCATAACTCTTTCATCTCTTGTATCAACGGTTGGAGATAGATATCAATGTCCATACTGGGGGCTTTATCACCCGGAATAATCATCGAAAGAATGATTGAAGTTTGCTTCATACACAACCAAGGTGGAAGGTTATAAGGTATCAACAATACTGGCCAAACACTATAGGTCATGCTCATCAGCCGAAATGGATTAAAGCCATCACTAGCAAGTCCAAGCCTAACCGACCTAGGATCATATGCAAAATCAGGATACCTAGCATCAAAGTCCCTCCATGCTAAAGCATCGGCTGGATGCCTCAAAATTCCATCTTTAACACGATCTTTGTCATGCCATCTCATGTCCCCAGCTACTTTAGATGACATGTAAAGTCTTTTCAATCTTGGAATCAAAGGAAAATAAGGTAAGACCTTAGCCGGTCCTTTATTTTTTGGCTGATTCTCAACCTCGCGTGATGTCTCAACTACATTACCTTCTTGATTATTTTGCCATCGAGATAACCCACATGCATCACAAGTTTCTTCATTCATTTTATCACCCCAATATAACATGCAATCTTTAGGGCAAGCATCAATCTTGACATACTAAAGACCTAAATCCTTGGTCATCTTTTTGGCATAAAGCATTTACCAATAATTCAAGCAACATATCAAACATCTTTGCAGGACAACCAAACATGCATTTCAAGTGGAGAAGGTGCAAAATAAAGGATAATTTTGAATTTTTAGAGCACCCAAAATAAAGTTCTTTATTAGCTGCCTCTAGCAGTTTTTGACAAGGATTTTCACCACTAGAAGACATTTGTGGTTGGTTATCATGGAATGGCTCATCATGATTATGCTCTCCTTCAGTTTCAACCATTTCATCCACTGTTTCAACACTAACTTCAGTCCTTAACATTTAATCCTTAATCCCTATTGTATCTTGAAGTAGACCTTGAATATCAATTGGCACCATCACATTTTGAGTAGACGGTGGGACTTCATTAAGTGGACTTTGTTGCAAATTTGGGGGATTATTTACGGAATGACTCAAACTATCCCCGTGAGCCACCCATTCAATACACTCGGATAAGAAACCATTCCATATAATATGTTCCCGAATAATATATTTAGGCCAACGCTTACGATAATCAAGTCCACATTTCCGACAAAAACATTCTATATCTCGGACACCGGGCGCATTAGTTTCGGCATATGGAATAAATTGTTCAATTCCATCTAAGTACTCCTTACTCATACGAGGTTTTTGTATCCAACTATTATCCATTTCGAATGGATTTGAAGTTCTGCAACTCACCTATTAAAAATTATAAATCACATTATTATTAAGTATTAACAAAATTGACTATACTTAGTGCTCACTAGTCAAGTTAAATTATTTTTTATTCATTTTGATTATAGTAAAGTAATAAAATGTATTTATATACAATCAACCCTAATAATTAAAGAAATTCATTCATTTGCTAAAAAAATTACAGCTATAACACTATTAATTAACTATTCAAATGCAACCTACACAACAACAAATTTCATGCACATGCCAACAATCAATTTATCACAACCATTAAAGGACTACGTCGAAAATATACAATATTCATATATAGACATACTAGAGATAACATCATCATGATTATTTAATTTCTAAATTAAACTTTAAACTAAAAGGGAAAAAAAATCAAACAGTTAAATTTTGTTCACCTTTGTCAGGAAGATTATTGTTTAAACTGAATGACTTCAACCAAATATACAAAATTATTGCTGCTGCTCACCCACTGCAATAGAGAAATTTAGCATTAGTGAGGCTTGATATTTGTTGCAAATAGGACGCTTAATAGAAAATAAGTAAAAATCGAAATATTACCAAGTTACCACTGATTTAGGGCGAAATTATACCGTGACTCTGTAGAACATCGTCCGGGCTGGTGGGTGACGTCAAAATCGACTCCAAGCGGGAAAATCGACTCAAAAGGAGAGAGATTTTGAGAGGGAGACACCGAGCGCGAAGGAGAAGAGGGAGGCGGTGAAAGTCTGAAGTAAGAGAGTAAGTGAGAGAGACACAAATGGTGAGAGAGGGAGGAAAAGAATCGAAAAATGGTGAGTGAGGGAGGGAGGGAGGGAGAGAGATGAAGTGTACCGTTAGGGTGAGAGAGAGAAATAGGGGCGAGCGAAAGACAGGGGTGAGATTCGGGCTTGTTATTTATTTAAATTTTTTTTTTCATATTCCCAGCGCTTTTAAGCGCCGGTAAATTCTGATGCTTTAAAGCGCCAGGAAATGCAAACTAGGCGCGAAAAATTTTGGCATATTTTAAATGGGCCATAAAAATAGCGCCATTAACTGCGCCTTTTTTTGTAGTGATATCAAACATCTTTGCAGGACAACGAAACATGCATTTCAAGTGGAGAAGGTGCAAAATAAAGATTAATTTTGCATATTTAGAGCACCCATAATAAAGTTTTTCATTAGCTGCCTCTGGCAGTTTTTAATAAGGATTATCTCTACTAGAAGACGTTTGTGGTTGGTTTTCCTGCATTGGCTCATCAAGAATATACTCTCCTTCTGTTTCAACCATTTCATCCTCTGTTTCAACTCTAACTTCAGTCCTTAACATTTGAACCTTGATCCCTATTGTATCTTGAAGTGGACCTTGAATATCAATTGGCACTATCACATTTTGAATAGACGGTGGGTCTTCATTAAGTGGACTTTGTTGCAAATTTGGGGGATTATTGATGGATTGACCCAACCTTTCCCCGTGAGCCACCCATTCGGTATACTCGGATAAAAAACCATTCCATATAATATGTTCCCGAATAATATCTTTAGGCCAAAGCTTACGATATTCAAGTCCACATTTCCGACAAGGACATTCTATATCTCGGACACCAAGCTTATTAGTTTCGGCAAATTGAATAAATTGTTCAATTCCATCTAAGTACTCCTTACTCATACGAGGTTTTAGTATCCAACTTTTATCCATTTCAAATGGATTTGAAGTTCTGCAACTCACCTATTAAAAATTATAAATCACATTATTATTAAGTATTAACAAAATTGATTATACTTAGTGCTCACTAGTCAAGTTAAATCATTTTTTATTCTTTTTGATTACAGTAAAGTAATAAAATGTATTTATACGCAATCAACCCTAATAATTAAAGAATTTCATTCATTTGCTAAAAAAATTACAGCTATAACACTATTAATTAACTATTCAAATGCAACCTATACAACAACAAATTTCATGCACATGCCAACAATCTATTTATCACAACCATTAAAGGACTACGTCGAAAATATATAATATTCGTATATAGACATACTAGAGATAACATCATCAGGATTATTTAATTTCTAAATTAAACTTTAAACTAAAAGGAAAAAAAAATCAAACAGTTAAATTTTGTTCACCTTTGTCGGGAAGATTATTGTTTAAACTGAATGACTTCAACCAAATATACAAAATTCTTGCTGCAACTCACCCACTGCAATAGGAAAATTTAGCATTAGTGAGGCTTGATATTTATTGCAAATATGAAGCTTAATAGAAAATAAGTAAAAAAAAAATTGTAAAAATCAAAATATTACTAGGTTACCTCTGATTTTAGGTAAAATTATACCTTGACTCTGTCGAACTTCGTCCGGGCGGGTGGGTGACGTCAAAATCGACTCCAAGTGGGAAAATCGACTCAAAAGGAGAGAGATTTTGAGAGGGAGACACCGATCACAAAGTAGAAGAGGGAGGCGGTGAAAGACAGAAGTAAGAGTGTATGTGAGAGAGACACAAATGGTGAGAGAGGGAGGAAAAAAATAGAAAAATGGTGAGGCCGGGAGATGAAATGTACCGTTAGAGTGAGAGGGAGAAATGGGGGCGGGAGAAAGAAAGGGGTGGGATTAGGGTTGGGTATTCCTTTTTTTTTTTTTTTACTTATTCGTGGCGCTTTTAAGCCCCGGTAAATTCTGGCGCCTTAAAGCGCCGGGTAATGCAAACTAGGTGCCAAAATTTCCGGCACATTTTAAAAGCGCCAGAAAAAAAAAAGCGCTATTAACCGCGCCTTTTTTTGTAGTGATATCAAACATCTTTGCAGGACAACCAAACATGCATTTCATGTGGACAAGGTGCAAAAAAAAAGATAAATATGAATATTTAGAGCACCTAAAATAAAGTTCTTCATTAGCTTCCTCTAATAGTTTTTGATAAGGATTTTCTCCACTAGAAGACATTTGTGGTTGGTTTTCATGAAATGGCTCATCATGATTATGCCCTCCTTCAGTTTGAACCATTTCATCCTCTATTTCAACTCTAACTTCAGTCCTTAACATTTTTTCCTTGATCCCTATTGTATCTTGAAGTAGACCTTGAATATCAATTGGCACTATCGCATTTTGAGTAGACGGTGGGACTTCATTATGTGGACTTTGTCGCAAATTTGGGGGATTATTAATGGAATGACTCAACCTTTCCCCGTGAGCCACCCATTCGGTGTACTCGGATAAGAAACCATTCCATATAATATTTTCCCGATTAATATCTTTAGGCCAATGCTTACGATAATAAAGTCCACATTTCCGACAAGGGCATTCTATATCTCGGACACCGGGTGCATCAGTTTCGGCAAATTGAATAAATTGTTCAATTCCATCTAAGTACTCCTTACTCATACGAGGTTTTTGTATCCAACTTTTATCCATTTCAAATGGATTTGAAATTCTACAACTCCCCTATTAAAAATTATAAATCACATTATTATTAAACCATTAACAAAATTGATTATACTTAGTGCTCACTAGGCAAGTTAAATCATTTTTTATTCATTTTTATCACAGTAAAGTAATAAAATGTATTTATATACAATCAACCCTAAAAATTAAAGAATTTCATTCATTTGCTAAAAAAATTACAGCTATAACAGTATTAATTAACTATTCAAATGCAACCTACACAGCAACAAATTTCATGCACATGCCAACAATCAATTTATCACAACCATTAAAGGACCTCGTTGAAAATACATAATATTCATATATGGACATAATAGACATAACATCATCAAGATTATTTAATTTCTAAATTAAACTTTAAACTAAAAGGAAAAAATAATCAAACTGTTAAATTTTGTTCACCTTTGTCAGGAAGATTGTCGTTTAAAATGAATGACTTCAACCAAATATACGAAATTCGTGCTGCTACTCACCCCCTGCAATAGAGAAATTTAGTGTTAATGAGGCTTGATATTTTTTGCAAATATGAAGCTTAACAGAAAATAAGTAAAAAAAATTTGTAAAAATCAAAATATTACAAGGTTACATCTAATTTAGGGCGAAATTATACCGTGACTCTGTCGAACTTCGTCCGGGCTGGTGGGTGTCGTCAAAATCGACTCCATGCGGGAAAATCGACTCAAAAGGAGAGATATTTTGTGAGGGAAACACCGAGCGCAAAGGAGAAGAGGGATGCGGTGAAAGAAAGAAGTGGGAGAGTAAGTGAAAGAGACACAAATGGAGAGAGAGGGAGGAAAAGAATCGAAAAATGGTGAGTGAGGGAGGGAGGGGAGGAGATGAAGTGTACCGTGAGGGTGAGAGGGAGAAATGGGGGCGGGCGAACGGAAGGGGCGGGAGTAGGTTTGGTTATTTCTTTCCTTTTTTTTACATATTCCCAGCGCTTTTAAGCGCCGATAAATTCTCGCGCTTCAAATCTCCGGGAAATGCAAACTAGGCGCGAAAATTTCCAGCACATTTTAAAAGCGCCAGAAAAATAACGCCATTAACCGCGCATTTTTTTGTAGTGATATCAAACATCTTTGCAGGACGACCAAACATGCATTTCAAGTGGAGAAGGTGAAAAATAAAGGATAATTTTTAATATTAAAAGCACCCATAATAAAGTTCTTCATTAGCTGCCTTTAGAAGTTTTTGATAAGGATTTTCTCCACTAGAAGACATTTGTGGTTTGTTTTTATGCATTAGCTAATCATGATTATGCTCTCCTTCAGTTTCAACCATTTCATCCTCTGTTTCAACTCTAACTTCAGTCCTTAACATTTGATCCTTGATCGCTATTGTATCTTGAAGTAGACTTTGAATATCAATTGGCACTATCACATTTTGAGTGGACGGTCAGACTTCATTAAGTGGACTTTGGGGCAAATTTGGGGATTATTGACGGAATGACTCAACCTTTCCCCGTGAGCCACCCGTTCAGTATAATCGGATAAGAAACCATTCCATATAATAAGTTTCCGAATAATATCTTGAGGCCAAAGCTTGCGATAATCAAGTCCACATTTCTGACAAGGACATTCGATATCTCGGACACCGAGTGCATTAGTTTCGGCAAATTGAATAAATTGTTCAATTCCATCTAAGTACTCCTTACTCATACGAGGTTTTTTTATCCAACTTTTATCCATTTCAAATGGATTTGAAGTTCTGCAACTCACCTATTAAAAATTATGAATCACATTATTATTAAGCATTAACAAAATTGATTATACTTAGTACTCACTAGTCTAGTTGCATCATTTTTTATTCATTTTGATTGCTGTAAAGTAATAAAATGTATTTATGTACAATCAACCCTAATAATTAAAGAATTTCATTCATTTGCTATTAACTATTCAAATGCAACCTACACAACAACAAATTTTATGCACATGCCAACAATCAATTTATCACAACCATTAAAGGACTATGTCAAAAATATATAATATTCATATGCAGACATACTAGACATAACATCATCAAGATTATTTAATTTCTAAATTAAACTTTAAACTAAAAGGAAAAAATAATCAAACCGTTGAATTTTATTCATCTTTGTCAGGAAGAATATTGTTTATACTGAATGACTTCAACCAATTATACAAAATTCTTGCTGCTACTCACCCATTGCAATAGAAAAATCTAGCATTAGTGAGGCTTGATATATTTTTGCAACTATGAAGCTTAATCGAAAATAAGTAAAAATCAAAATATTACGTGGTTACCTCTAATTTAGGACGAAATTATACCGTGACTCTGTAGAACTTCATCCGGGCTGGTGGGTGACGTCAAAATCGACTCCAAGCGGGAAAATCGACTCACAAGGAGAGAGATTTTGGGAGGGAGACACCGAGCGGAAAGGAGAAGAGGGAAGCGGTGAAAGTGAGAAGTAAGAGAGTAAGTGAGAGAAACACCAATGGTGAGAGAAGGAGGAAAACAATCGAAAAATGGTGAGTGAGGGATAGAGGGAGATGAAGTGTACCGTGAGGGCGAGAAGGAGAAATGGGGAAGGCCTAATGAAAGGCGCTGGCGGGTAAATTCTGGCCATTTAAAGCACTGGGAAATGCAAATTAGGAGCCAAAATTTTCGACACATTTTAAAAGCGCCAGAAAAAAAAAAAAGCGCTATTAACAGCGTCTTTTTTTGTAGTGATATCAAACATCTTTGCAGGACAACCAAACATGCATTTCAAGTGGAAAAGGTGCAAATTAAAGGATAATTTTGAATATTTAGAGTACCCATAATAAAGTTCTTCATTAGCTACCTCAAGTGGTTTTTAATAAGGATTTTCTCCACTAGAAGATATTCGTGGTTGGTTTTCATGCATTGGCCCATCATGATTATGCTTTCCTTCAGTTTCAACCATTTCATCCTCTGTTTCAACTCTAAATTCAGTCCTTAACATTTGATCCTTGATACCTATTGTATCTTGAAGTAGACCTTGAATATCAATTGGCACTATCACATTTTGAGTAGACGGTAGGACTTCATTAAATGGGCTTTGTTACAAATTTGGGGGATTATTGATGGAATGACTCAACCTTTTCCCGTGAGCCACCCATTTGGTATACTCGGATAAGAAACCATTCCATATAATAAGTTCCCAAATAATATCTTTAGGCCAAAGCTTACGATAATCAAGTCCGCATTTCCGACAAGGACATTCTATATCTCGGCAACCGGGCGCATTAGTTTCGGGAAATTGAATAAATTGTTCAATTCTATCTAAGTACTCCTTACTCATACGAGGTTTTTGCATCCAACTTTTTTCCATTTCAAATGGATTTGAAGTTCTGCAACTCACCTATTAAAAATTATAAATCACATTATTATTAAACATTAACAAAATTGATTATACTTAGTGCTCACTAGTCTAGTTAAATCATTTTTTATTCATTTTGATTACACTAAAGTAATAAAATATATTTATGTACAATCAACCCTAATAATTAAAGAATTTCTTTCATTTGCTAAAAAAATTACAGCTATAAGACTATTAATTAACTATTCAAATGCAACCTACACAGCAACAAATTTTATGCACATGCCAACAATCAATTAATCACAACCATTAAAGGACCATGTCAAAAATATATGATATTCATATATGGATATACTAGACATAACATTATCAAGATTATTTAATTTCCAAATTAAACTTTAAACTAAAAGGAAAAACTAATCAAACAGTTAAATTTTGCTCACCTTTATCGGGAAGATTATTCCTTAAACTGAATGACTTCAACCAAATATACAAAATTCTTGCTGCAACTCACCCACTGCAATAGAGAAATTTAGTATTAGTGGGGCTTGATATTTGTTGCAAATATGAAGCTTAATAGGAAAAAAGTAAAAATCAAATTACTACCAGGTTACCTCTGATTTAGGGCAAAATTATACCGTGACCCTGTAGAACTTCGTCCGGGTTGGTGGGTGACGTCAAATCGACTCCAAGCGGGAAAATCGACTCAAAAGGAGAGAGATTTTGAGAGGGAGACACCGAGCGCGAAGGAGAAGAGAGAGGCCGAGAAAGTGCGAAGCAAGAAAGTAAGTGAGAGAGACACAAATGGTGAGAGAGGGAGGAAAAGAATCGAAAAATGGTGAGTGAGGGAGGGAGGGAGGAGGGAGATGAAGTGTACCGTGAGGGTGAGAGGGAGAAACGGGGGCGGGCGAAAGAAAGGGGTGGGATGCTGGTTGGGTATTTATTTATTTTTTTTTTTCATATTCCTAACGCTTTGAATCGCCGGTAAATTCTGACGCTTTAAAGCACGGGGAAATGCAAACTCGGCCGAAAATTTCCGGCACATTTTAAATGCGCCAAAAAAATAGCACCATTAACTATGCCTTTTTTTTGTAGTGATATCAAACATCTTTGCATGACAACCAACCATGCATTTCGAGTGGAGAAAGTGCAAAATAAAGGATAATTTTGAATATTTAGAGCACCCATAATAAAGTTCTTCATTAGCTGCCTCTAGTAATTTTTAATAAGGATTATCTCCACTAGAAGACGTTTGTGGTTGGTTTTCATGTATTGGCTCATCATGATTATGCTCTCCTTCAGTTTCAACCATTTCGTCCTCTGTTTCAACTCTAACTTCAGTCCTTAACATTTGAACCTTGATCCTTATTGTATATTGAAGTTGACATTGAATATCAATTGGTACTATCACATTTTGAGTAGACGGTGGGATTTCATTAAGTGGACTTTATTGCAAATTTGGGGGATTATTGACGGAATGACTCAACCTTTCCCCGTGAGCCACCCATTCGGTATACTCGGATAAGAAACCATTCCATATAATATGTTCCCGAGTAATATCTTTAGGCCAAAGCTTACGATAATCAAGTCCACATTTTCGACAAGGACATTCTATATCTCAGACACCAAGCTCATTAGTTTCGGCAAATTGAATAAATTGTTCAATTCCATCTAAGTACTCCTTACTCATACGAGGTTTTTGTACCCAACCTTTATCCATTTCAAATGGATTTGAAGTTCTGCAACTCACCTATTAAAAATTATAAATCACATTATTATTAAGCATTAACAAAATTGATTATACTTAGTGCTCACTGGTCAAGTTAAATTATTTTTTATTCATTTTGATAACAGTAAAGTAATAAAATGTATTTATATACAATCAACCCAAATAATTAAATAATTTCATTCATTTGCTCAAAAAATTACAGCTACAATACTATTAACTAACTATTCAAATGCAACGTACACAACAACAAATTTCATGCACATGCCAACAATCAATTTATCACAACCATTAAAGGACCATGTCAAAAATATATAATATTCATATATAGACATACTAGACATAACATCATCAGGATTATTTAATTTCTCAGTTAAACTTTAAACTAAAAGGAAAAAATAATCAAACAGTTAAATTTTGTTCACCTTTATCGGGTAGATTATTGTTTAAACTGAATGACTTCAACCAAATATACATAATTCTTGCTGCAACTCACCCACTGCAATAGAGAAATTTAGCATTAGTGAGGCTTGATATTTGTTGCAAATAGGACGCTTGATAGAAAATTAAGTAAAAATCGAAATATTACCAAGTTACCACTGATTTAGGGCGAAATTATACCATGACTCTGTAGAACATCGTCCGGGCTGGTGGGTGACGTCAAAATCGACTCCAAGCGGGAAAATCGACTCAAAAGGAGAGAGATTTTGAGAGGGAGACACCGAGCGCGAAGGAGAAGAGGGAGGCGGTGAAAGTGTGAAGTAAGAGAGCAAGTGAGAGAGACACAAATGGTGAGAGAGGGAGGAAAAGAATCGAAAAATGTTGAGTGAGGGAGCGAGGGAGGGAGATGAAGTGTACCGTTAGGGTGAGAGAGAGAAATAGGGGCGAGCGAAAGAAAGGGGTGGGATTCGGGTTTGTTATTTATTTAATTTTTTTTTCATATTCCCAGCGCTTTTAAGCGCCGGTAAATTCTGATGCTTTAAAGCGCCAGGAAATGCAAACTAGGCACGAAAATTTTTGGCACATTTTAAATGGGCCATAAAAATAGAGCCATTAACTGCGCCTTTTTTTGTAGTGATATCAAACATCTTTGCAGGACAACGAAACATGCATTTCAAGTGGAGAAGGTGCAAAATAAAGATTAATTTTGAATATTTAGAGCACCCATAATAAAGTTTTTCATTAGCTGCCTCTAGTAATTTTTAATAAGGATTATCTCTACTAGAAGACGTTTGTGGTTGGTTTTCATGCATTGGCTCATCAAGAATATGCTCTCCTTCTGTTTCAACCATTTCATCCTCTGTTTCAACTCTAACTTCAGTCCTTAACATTTGAACCTTGATCCCTATTGTATCATGAAGTGGACCTTGAATATCAATTGGCACTATCACATTTTGAATAGACGGTGGGACTTCATTAAGTGGACTTTGTTGCAAATTTGGGGGATTATTGACGGATTGACCCAACCTTTCCCCATGAGCCACCCATTCGGTATACTCGGATAAGAAACCATTCCATATAATATGTTCCCGAATAATATCTTTAGGCCAAAGCTTACGATATTCAAGTCCACATTTCCGACAAGGACAATCAATATCTCGGACACCAAGCTCATTAGTTTCGGCAAATTGAATAAATTGTTCAATTCCATTTAAGTACTCCTTACTCATACGAGGTTTTTGTATCCAACTTTTATCCATTTCAAATAGATTTGAAGTTCTGCAACTCACCTATTAAAAATTATAAATCACATTATTATTAAGTATTAACAAAATTGATTTACTTAGTGCCCACTAGTCAAGTTAAATCATTTTTTACACTTTTTGATTACAGTAAAGTAATAAAATGTATTTATATGCAATCAACCCTAATAATTAAAGAATTTCATTCATTTGCTAAAAAAATTACAGCTATAACACTATTAATTAACTATTCAAATGCAACCTATACAACAACAAATTTCATGCACATGCCAACAATCAATTTATCACAACCATTAAAGGACTACGTCAAAAATATACAATATTCATATATAGACATACAAGAGATAACATCATCAGGATTATTTAATTTCTAAATTAAAATTTAAACTAAAAGGAAAAAAAAAATCAAACCGTTAAATTTTGTTCACCTTTGTCGGGCAGATTATTGTTTAAAATGAATGACTTCAACCAAATATACAAAATTCTTGCTGCAACTCACCCACTGCAATAGAGAAATTTGGCATTAGTGAGGCTTGATATTTATTGCAAATATGAGGCTTAATAGAAAATAAGTAAAAAAAATTTGTAAAAATCAAAATATTACTAGGTTACCCTTGATTTTAGGTAAAATTATACCGTGACTCTGTAGAACTTCGTCTGGGCGGGTGGGTGACGTCAAAATCGACTCCAAGTGGGAAAATCGACTCAAAAGGAGAGAGATTTTGAGAGGGAGACACCGATCACAAAGGAGAAGAGGGAGGCGGTGAAAGACAGAAGTAAGAGTGTATGTGAGAGAGGCACAAATGGTGAGAGAGGGAGGAAAAAAATAGAAAAATGGTGAGGCCGGGAGATGAAATGTCCCGTTAGAGTGTGAGGGAGAAATGGGAGCGGGCGAAAGAAAGGGGTGGGATTTGGGTTGGGTATTCCTTATATTTTTTTTTTTTTTACTTATTCTAAGCCCAGATAAATTCTGGCGCTTTAAAGCGCCAGGAAATTCAAACTAGGTGCCAAAATTTCCGGCACATTTTAAAAGCGCCAGAAAAAAAAAATGCTATTAACCCCGCCTTTTTTGGTAGTGATATCAAACATCTTTGCAGGACAACCAAACATGCATTTCATGTGGACAAGGTGCAAAAAAAAAAAGATAAATTTGAATATTTAGAGCACCCAAAATAAAGTACTTCATTAGCTTCCTCTAATAGTTTTTGATAAGGATTTTCTCCACTAGAAGATATTTGTGGTTGGTTTTCATGAAATGGCTCATCATGATTATGCTCTCCTTCAGTTTCAACCATTTCATCCTCTTCTTCAACTCTAACTTCAGTCCTTAACATTTTTTCCTTGATCCCTATTGTATCTTGAAGTAGACCTTGAATATCAATTGGCACTATCGCATTTTGAGTAGGCGGTGCGACTTCATTATGTGGACTTTGTCGCAAATTTGGGGGATTATTAACGGAATGACTCAACCTTTCCCCGCGAGCCACCCATTCAGTTTACTCGGATAAGAAACCATTCCATATAATATTTTCCCGATTAATATCTTTAGGCCAATGCTTACGATAATAAAGTCCACATTTCCGACAAGGACATTCTATATCTCGGACACCGGGTGCATCAGTTTCGGCAAATTGAATAAATTGTTCAATTCCATCTAAGTACTCCTTACTCATACGAGGTTTTTGTATCCAACTTTTATCCATTTCAAATGGATTTGAAATTCTGCAACTCCCCTATTAAAAATTATAAATCACATTATTATTAAACCATTAACAAAATTGATTATACTTAGTGCTCACTAGTCAAGTTAAATCACTTTTTATTCATTTTTATTACAGTAAAGTAATAAAATGTATTTATATACAATCAACCCTAACTATTAAAGAATTTCATTGATTTGCTAAAAAAATTACAGCTATAACAGTATTTATTAACTATTCAAATGCAACGTACACAGCAACAAATTTCATGCACATGCCAACAATCAATTTATCACAACCATTAAAGGGCCTCGTTGATAATACATAATATTCATAGATGGACATACTAGACATAACATCATCAAGATTATTTAATTTCTAAATTAAACTTTAAACTAAAAGGAAAAAATAATCAAACTGTTAAATTTTGTTCACCTTTGTCAGGAAGATTGTCGTTTAAACTGAACGACTTCAACCAAATATACGAAATTCCTGCTGCTACTCACCCACTGCAATAGATAAATTTAGTGTTAGTGAGGCTTGATATTTTTTGCAAATATGAAGCTTAACAGAAAATAAGCAAAAAAAATTTGTAAAAATCAAAATATTACAAGGTTACATCTGATTTAGGGCGAAATTATACCGTGACTCTGTCGAACTTCGTTCGGGCTGGTGGGTGTCGTCAAAATCGACTCCGAGAGGGAAAATCGACTCAAAAGAAGAGATATTTTGTGAGGGAAACACCGAGCGCAAAGGAGAAGAGGGATGCAGTGAAAGAGAGAAGTTGGAGAGTAAGTGAAAGAGACACAAATGGAGAGAGAGGGAGGAAAAGAATCGAAAAATGGTGAGTGAGGGAGGGAGGGGGGGAGATGAAGTGTACCGCGAGGGTGAGAGGGAGAAAAGGGGGCGGGCGAACGGAAGGGGCGGGAATAGGTTTGGTTATTTCTTTCTTTTTTTTTTTTACATATTCCCGGCGCTTTTAAGCGCCGATAAATTCTGGTGCTTCAAATCTCTGGGAAATGCAAACTAGGCGTGAAAATTTCCGACACATTTTAAAAGCGCAAGAAAAATAACGCCATTAACCTCGCCTTTTTTTGTAGTGATATTAAACATCTTTGCAGGACGACCAAACATGCATTTCAAGTGGAGAAAGTGAAAATTAAAGGATAATTTTGAATATTTAAAGCACCCATAATAAAGTTCTTCATTAGCGGCCTCTAGAAGTTTTTGATAAGGATATTCTCCACTAGAAGACATTTGTGGTTGGTTTTTATGCATTAGCTAATCATGATTATGCTCTCCTTCAGTTTCAACCATTTCATCCTCTGTTTCAACTCTAACTTCAGTCCTTAACATTTGATCCTTGATCCCTATTGTATCTTGCAGTAGACTTTGAATATCAATTGGCACAATCACATTTTGAGTGGACTGTCGGACTTCATTAAGTGGACTTTGGTGCAAATTCGGGGATTATTGACGGAATGACTCAACCTTTCCCCGTGAGCCACCCGTTCGGTACACTCGGATAAGAAACCATTCCATATAATAAGTTCCCGAATAATATCTTTAGGCCAAAACTTACGATATTCAAGTCCACATTTTCGACAAGGACATTCTATATCTCGGACACCTGGCGCATTAGTTTCGGCAAATTGAATAAATTGTTCAATTTCATCTAAGTACTCCTTACTCATACGAGGTTTTTTTTATCCAACTTTTATCCATTTCAAATGGATTTGAAGTTTTGCAACTCACCTATTAAAAATTATAAATCACATTATTATTAAGCATTAACAAAATTGATTATACTTAGTGCTCACTAGTCTAGTTGCATCATTTTTTATTCATTTTGATTACAGTGAAGTAATAAAATGTATTTATGTACAATCAACCCTAATAATTAAAGAATTTCATTCATTTGCTATTAACTATTCAAATGCAACCTACACAGCAACAAATTTTATGCATATGCCAACAATCAATTTATCACAACCATTAAAGGACTATGTCAAAAATATATAATATTCATATGCAGACATACTAGACATAACATCATCAAGATTATTTAATTTCTAAATTAAACTTTAAAGTAAAAGGAAAAAATAATCAAACCGTTAAATTTTATTCATCTTTGTCGGGAAGATTATTGTTTATACTGAATGACTTCAACCAATTAGACAAAATATTTGCTGCTACTCACCCACTACAATAGAGAAATTTAGCATTAGTGAGGCTTGATATTTTTTGCAACTATGAAGCTTAATAGAAAATAAGTAAAAATCAAAATATTACGTGGTTACCTCTAATTTAGGGCGAAATTATACCGTGACAATGTAGAACTTCGTCCGGGCTGGTGAGTGACGTCAAAATCGACTCCAAGCGGGAAAATCGACTCACTAGGAGAGAGATTTTGGGAGGGAGACACCGGGCGGAACGGAGAAGAGGGAAGCGATGAAAGTGAGAAGTAAGAGAGTAAGTGAGAGAAACACCAATGGTGAGAGAGGGAGGAAAACAATCAAAAAATGGTGAGTGAGGGATGGAGGGGGATGAAGTGTACCGTGAGGGCGAGCGGGAGAAATGGGGGAGGCCGAATGAAAGGCGCTGGCGGGTAAATTCTGGCGCTTTAAAGCTCCGGGAAATGCAAACTAGGAGCCAAAATTTCCGACACATTTTAAAAGCGCCAGAAAAAAAAAAGCGCTATTAACAGCGCCTTTTTTTGTAGTGATATCAAATATCTTTGCAGAACAACCAAACATGCATTTCAAGTGGAGAAGGTGCAAAATAAAGGATAATTTTGAATATTTAGAGCACTCATAATAAAGTTCTTCATTAGCTAACTCTAGTAGTTATTAATAAGGATTTTCTCCACTAGAAGACATTTGTGGTTGGTTTTCATGCATTGGCTCATCATGATTATGCTCTCCTTCAGTTTCAACCATTTCATCCTCTGTTTCAACTCTAACTTCAGTCCGTAACATTTGATCCTTGATCCCTATTGTATCTTGAAGTAGACCTTGAATATCAAATGGCACTATCACATTTTGAGTGGACGGTAGGACTTCATTAAATGGGCTTTGTTACAAACTTGGGGGATTATTGATGGAATGACTCAACCTTTTCCCGGGAGCCACCCATTTGGTATACTCGGATAAGAAACCATTCCATATAATAAGTTCCCGAATAATATCTTTAGGCCAAAGCTTACGATAATCAAGTCCACATTTCCGACAAGGACATTCAATATCTCGGAAACCGGGAGCATTAGTTTCGGGAAATTGAATAAATTGTTCAATTCCATCTAAATACTCCTTACTCATACGAGGTTTTTGTATCCAACTTTTATCCATTTCAAACGGATTTGAAGTTCTGCAACTCACCTATTAAAAATTATAAATCATATTATTATTAAACATTAACAAAATTGATTATACTTAGTGCTCACTAGTCTAGTTAAATCATTTTTTATTCATTTTGATTACAGTAAAGTAATAAAATGTATTTATGTACAATCAACCCTAATAACTAAAGAATTTCATTCAGTTGCTAAAAAAATTACAGCTATAACACTATTAATTAACTATTCAAATGCAACCTACAAAGCAACAAATTTTATGCACCTGCCAACAATCAATTTATCACAACCATTAAAGGACCATGTCAAAAATATATAATATTCATATATAGATATCCTAGACATAACATTATCAAGATTATTTAATTTCCAAATTAAACTTTAAACTAAAAGGAAAAACTAATCAAACAGTTAAATTTTGTTCACCTCTATCGGGAAGATTATTGTGTAAACTGAATGACTTCAACCAAATATACAAAATTCTTGCTGCAACTCACCCACTGCAATAGAGAAATTTAGTAATAGTGAGGATTGATATTTGTTGCAAATATGAAGCTCAATAGGAAAAAAGTAAAAATCATAATATTACCAAGTTACCTCTGATTTAGGGCGAAATTACACCGTGACTCTGTAGAACTTCGTCCGGGCTGGTGGGTGACGTCAAATCAACTCCAAGCGGCAAAATCGACTCAAAAGGAGAGAGATTTTGAGAGGGAGACACTGATCGCGAAGGAGAAGAGGAAGGCCGAGAAAGTGTGAAGCAAGAGAGTAAGTGAGAGAGACACAAATGGTGAGAGAGGGAGGAAAAGAATCGAAAAATGGTGAGTGAGGGAGGGAGGGAGGGAGATGAAGTGTACCCTGAGGGTGAGAGGGAGAAATTGGGGCGGGCGAAAGAAAGGGGTGGGATGCGGGTTGGGTATTTATTTAATTTTATTTTTTCATATTCCTAAAGATTTGAAGCGCCGGTAAATTCTGAAGCTTTAAAGCGCGGAGAAATGCAAACTAGGCGCGAATATTTCCGGCACATTTTAAATGCGCCAGAAAAATAGCGCCATTAACCGCGCCTTTTTTTTGAGGTGATATCAAACATCTTTGTAGGACAACCAAACATGCATTTCAAGTGGAGAAAGTGCAAAATAAAGGATAATTTTGAATATTTAGAGCACCCATAATAAAGTTTTTCATTAGCTGTCTCTAGTAGTTTTTAATAAGGATTATCTCCACTAGAAGACGTTTGTGGTTGGTTTTCATGCATTGGCTCATCATGATTATGCTCTCCTTCAGTTTCAACCATTTCATCCTCTGTTTCATCTCTAACTTCAGTCCTTAACATTTGAACCTTGATCCTTATTGTATCTTGAGTGGACATTGAATATCAATTGGCACTATCACATTTTGAGTAGACCGTGGGATTTCAGTAAGTGGACTTTGTTGCAAATTTGGGGGATTATTGACGGAATGACTCAACCTTTCCCCGTGAGCCACCCATTCGGTATGCTCGGATAAGAAACCATTCCATATAATATGTTCCCGAATAATATCTTTAGGCCAAAGCCTAGGATAATC